>RJWJ010016944.1:0-33758 GCA_004363605.1 Indri indri | reverse complement strand
GCATATATATATAATTATAAAATATACATATATAAAATTATAAAATAAAATAGATTTTGTTATAAAATAAAATACATATGGCATATGTGTAATGTATATTTACATGCATAATACATATACACAAACCATTATACATATGCCATATATACATTTATATGTACATATGTGTGTATGTGCATGTATGTGTATATGCACACATATATGTTACATATATGCACAGCAGTATATATATGACACTAGCTTGATCTATAAGGTAAGTACTAAGGCAATTGAAACCCAAACCATCTAAGGAAATGCTTGGGATACTTTAATTATTTGGGAAGAAAAAAAGGAAGGAACAGGCCCTTGATTTGGGACTGGTGGTGCAATGCAGATGGCCGTCTTTGAGAAATCAAAGCTCTTCTACTCCCTTTTAGCTTCTTTCCTGTCTAGATAAATGGTATTTCTCTTGCACCGAAAAGAGCAGGACAATGAAGAGATTGTCACTACATTCGGGACTTGGATGGATTCTGGTAAAATTAACAGATGAGAGCTCTGCCTTTCCTAGGAATGTCTAAACAATCATGTAAAACAAAAATATTTCTGGAAGAATGGGAGTTAAGAAAGTGTAGTTATTTCAAAACTGTACAATAAAATTTGTTTTGTAAAACAGAGGCTGGATCCTGGGCAAGAATCCCAAAGTGATATCCTCCTGCTATGCAATGCTTTAAATTTACCTGATTTTTAAAATGAGGTGTGTTGTACTATAGAATATTCAATAAATACGATAGGGTTTGATGACGTAGGAGAAAAGGCTCCTATCTAAAGGCAGGCCCTCTGTATATTTGGGCATCTTCTTTCCAGTGCTGTTTTTGGACATTTTAAAAACTTATTTTAAGTGATAGTTATTAAGTCCTTAGAAAAGGAAGAGAAAAGCTGGACATAGTGGTACATGCTGATAGTCCCAGCTATTTGGGAGGCTAAGGTGGGGGGGATTGCTCGAGCCCAGGAGGGGTTACTCAAGCAACATAGAAAGATCCCATTTCAACAAAAAATGAAAAAAGCACTTGTTGCTTTCTATTTACCTGTTCAGTTTTGTTCATGTTTGCTTTACAAATTCAGGTGCTTGTTGATGGGTGCATATGTATTTACAATTGTTATGTCTCTTTGATGAATCCAGACTTTTATCATTATATAATGATCTTCTTCATGTCTTGTGACAGTATAAATACAGCCTCCCCTAGTCTTATTTGGTTACATTTGTGTGGAATATCTTTTTTCATCCTTTTGCTTTCAACCTATGTGTGTCCTTAAAGCTAAAGTGTGTCTGTTATAGTTAGCATACAGTTGGATTTTGTATTTTTTTATCATTCTGCTACTATATGTCTTTTGATTGGAGAATGTAATTCATAAATTTAAAGTAATTATTGATAAGCAAGGACTTACTATTACTAAATTAACAATTTGTTAATTGTTTTCTGTTTTACATTAATAGTTCTTTTCTTCTTTTATTTATTTCTTGCTGTCTTCCTTTCTTATTTGATGATTTTTCTGCTGTGGTGTGCTTTGATACCTTTCTCTATATCTTTTGCTTATCTGCTACCAGTTTTTTCCTTTGTGTTTACCAAGAGTCTTACATAAAATATCTTAAAGTCACAGCAGTCTATTTTATACTAATAACAACTTAACTTCTACCACATACAAAAACTACACTTTAAATTCTCCTCCCCTCGCATTTTATTTATTTGATGTCACAATTTTTGTCCTTTTATATTCTGTATTCATTAATAAATTGGTGTAGTTTGTTTATTCCTAATACTTTTGTCTTATAACCCTTATACTAGAGTTAAAAGTGATTTACGTACCACTCTTACAGTATGAAAGTAGCTGAGTTTACATTCTGACCTTTACAATGAGTTTTATTTATTCACATGTTTTCATGTCGTCAGTTTACATTGTTTCATTTCAATTTGAAGAATTCCCATTAGCATTTCTCATAACGTAGTTCTAATGGTGATGAACAAGTGCTAGAAACTCCTATTCCACCATGTTGCTGACATCACTCTTCCTGCAGCATTAAGACTTGAAATTTTACTTGCATCTGTCTAAAGAGAGAAAATAAACTTGATTTTCAAAACGAAGACCAATCCAGTGCCTCCATGAAAATCCATGTAGTTTGTGCACTACAAAACTCTAGGGGGCGCCATTCTATAGTCTGCAATGTGAATGAACCCATATCTGGAAATCCTAGATAATCCGAAAATTTGAGGACTTAGAAAGGGGAGCTGTGACAATGACCAAAGGAGGCATTAACTTGAAGTAACCGAGAACAATTTGCATGGATTTATTTGAGGAACAAGATGGAGAAAGCAAGAAATAAAGTCAACAATTTTGTTGTTAGTTCAAAGTGAAAATGGAGGAAGAATGTTTTTTTTGGTTTTGAGTTATTTTTATTTTTTGTCTATCTTCCTCTCCTCATCTATACACTTCAGCTCGTGTTCTTTCTTTCTGGGTTGAAGAGTGGCACTTTAGATGATCAACATAAATTTCTATATTGGTAATTTCATGAGCATAATTTGTACCTGATTACTAATGCTGTCACTTGTTGCTTTTCCCCCCAGGGAATGGCTTTGTTGTGGTTTGTAATCCCCAATGGTGCCTT
Organism: Indri indri; assembly: GCA_004363605.1. Lineage (NCBI taxonomy): Eukaryota > Metazoa > Chordata > Mammalia > Primates > Indriidae > Indri > Indri indri. The sequence continues at coordinate 31,117 of RJWJ010016944.1, read as the reverse complement.
AAGCCAATAGAATGAAGGACTCTATGATATGTGATATATTTAATAGATATATATTTTTAAAATTTAGTATATATGAAATATATTTGATATATTTCACCTTGACAGATAGTTCAAAATATAAAGGGAAAATATTTGGTGATTGACAATATTATATGTTGCTTCCTAAGAGCCAGTGGATATGTTTTAGTATAAAAAATACCCTTGATGTATTTTAACTTGATAGCTGGTTGGAACTGTAAAGGGAAAATACTTGGTGATTGACAATATTACGGGTTTCTTCCTAGGGACCAGTGGTTAGTTAGCTCACATGAAGTTCAAAATGCTCCTATTTCTTCTTCTTCATTTTTTTTTTATTACCTGACTAGCTTGCATGTGCAAACCAATATCTTCACAGTGAACTGAATATTCTACTAGCAAAAATTCTGTACAGAGGAAGTCTGTTACTTGAAACCTGTCATTGTAAAGTTGCAGCTGGCAGACAGTTACATTACCAGACAACTTACCACAACTTTTAATTTTCAAATTAGCAATTGCTGCCACATATAGTTTTGTTTAAAAGGCTGACCAAATTATAAACAAGTATTTGTCTTAAAAAAGGTAGTTTATGGCGTGTGAAAATCTATTATGACTTCAAAGTTTTGTGCAAAACTTAAGTTGAATTATGCTCGAACTACATTTGTTTCCTTCAAGCAAGTTGTCCACCAGCAACACTGCCAGATTGACAAAACAATAACCACAAACAACATGCAGGTAAATAACTCAATTCTTCATGAATTCTTAAGGCACCACTGGAGGTAGGACATATGTATGAGGTTAATGAGAGATTAGGATGAGGATGCTGTTCTCCAAATCCTTATGGATAAAAGGCCATAAATTTCAGATCTATTTGATTAATGTGGAAAGATAACAGTACACATGTCATAACAAAGATGACAAAGGTGACATACACCAAAGGTGACAGTGCCATATGCCATAGTACTCTAAAGGCAGCATTTAACTACAAATGTTCAATGCCCTACAGGCATACCTATCACCTCCAACCTTTCCTCTGAGGTCCAAATTATCAACTGAAAGATGAAGTAGGATATTTTATGCAGTGCCTTACACGTTAAAGTTTTACAGAGTGTTTCACAGGCGATTATAACCTCTTCATGCTTCCTTTATTACTATGACACTTCCAATTAAACAAAACAACCATTTGCAACCAATAGGAGGTTAATGTTTTTACAAAGAGCTTATTCAGAATGTAAGGGAAAATATATCAAGCCAAGAATTTCAGACATTCAGACTTCTGTTATCTATTGTCTTGTAGTTAGGATCAATGGTGTACCTTAACCCCAACAGGAATAATGCAGATAAAAACATACCGTATGTATAAGTCTGAAACACAATTTGAAAGTCATGTAACACCCTAATATAAGTCCACAATACTAGTATATATTTGACAGAAAAAACCTCAGAGTAAAAATTAGAGTGAATTTAAGTGACTGACTGGTTTTCTGCAAATTTTTAAACACTCTTCTTTAGTATCAACTCTTTCAGCCATCACAACAACCCAATGCTATTGATTCCATTACACCCCCATTTAGCAGATTAAGAAACTGAGGCACAGAGCAGTTAAGTAATTTAGTCACACCACTAGGTAGCAATTTGATTGCACTCGGAAACAAATCCTCTAATCATGTGTCATTTCCTTACCAATTTGTGTAATTTGGTGGATTTCAATAGAGGAATATAATTTAACCAAATTTATAAAATCTTCCAATTCAAAGAACAGAGGCTTCAGTAATACAACAAAGGTAGCATGATTTGAGGTGACCATAGCTCTGCTCTAAGACATAGGTGCTAGAATTTTCACACAGAGAGAACAGGTCTTTTCTTCCTCAAAGTCCTTGTTTAAGTACAAAATTCAGTGAGGGAAAGTACACAGCAGGTCCTTGAATAAAGTCATGTCATTCAATATCATTTCATTATAATGTTGATGAGAAAAAAAATGATTTCCCCGTTGGGGCCACTGTCTATGTGGAGTTTGCACATTCTGCCCTTATCTGGTGAGTTTTCTCCTAGGACTCCAGTTTCCTCCCACATCCCAAAGATGTACATGTTAGGTTCACTGGAGTGTCTAAATGGTCCCCTACGAGTGAGTGTGGGTGTGTGTGTGAGTGTGCACTGAGATGGGATGATGTCCTGTCTAGAGTCTGTTCCTGCCTTGTGCCCAGAGCCACCAGGATAGGTGTGGCTGGCCATGACTCTGAACGGGAATCACTGAGCAAATAATTATCTTACTTGTTTTTATTAACGTTTCTTAAATGTAGAGCTCACATTTATTTCAGTGTTTACCATTAGAAGTATTTTGGTCTTTATTTAGAGGTTTGGGGATGTTTTTATTACCAGAAATATGCCATTGGAACTTAACTCTTGTTTATATCAATTATCCTGTGGGAAAACTGATTTCGTTATGTATCTTCAAATCAAAGTTTCCAAGAACCCATTGATGACATTGAAGACTTAACATTTTGTTCTGGAAACTATCTCATCCATTTGCATTTTTAACTTGCTTATGGGATTCCTGAAGAGTGGTTGCCTTAGAAATGACCTCAAGAGAAGTAAAAGGAATACTACCTTTGTTTCTGTCTTCTGTAGTACCTGACATAAGACTGGACACATAATGACTTCTAAAATATATTGTGAAGAGCCCGTAAAATTTGGAATCACAAGACCTATTCTAGTCATGTGGCTTTGGGCAAATTACCCAGCCTTATTATATACTTCATTTAATAAATGGGACTAATAACAATAACACCGTTATTCTTTTTAGCATTATTATAAGGATACAATAAAGAGAATACATTAAAATGATATCATATCACTATTATCAAAATAATATTTTTGGTTAGTAAACACATAATTGTGGTTAATAAATCTATAATGATTGGGTGGGATTTATTCATGACAGGACCAATAATGATAGAATCCCCAAATGACTTGATAAGGCTTACAGATTTAAAACTAGATTATTCAAGTGACTAGTGACCACCTACAGAAAGCATTCCAGGGAGATTTTTCTAGCTGCAAGAGCAAATCAATTGATTACAATGGAGCTCAGAGTTTGACTCTAGATTTAATAGTAGTTAAGGCAAAAGGGAAGGGCAATGTGTTAGCCATTATTTGGGATTCAAATAATAAAACATGTTTGTTTCTCTTACTTGATTCCTTTAAATGAAGGTGTCTTTCTGAGTCCCAAATTATTTGGATAATGACCACTTTCTACAAAGACAGATGAACAAATAACTGCTATTTATACTAGAAGCAAATAGTGAGCAAAGGAGACATTTTATGATTAGCCCTTCAAATGGCTAAAAAGAAGTTTAAAGAAAATAGTTAAAATATATTGCTTACATTTCCTCAAAACCGTGAGGGACCATAAGAATATGATATTTTTTTTTCTACAACTAGACATGCCCAGAACAACCAAAGAAAATAAATAAATGTCTAAACAGGGTGTTGGTAGCTATGAGAGCCTTTGAAGCTTCAAAGTTTTGTTGCATTGATTTGCTAGCTGGTTCTTATTTAGTAACCAATTACATTTCCCTGCTCTCAGAAAGCTTGTAAAGTTTCTCTTCACTTAATTATTTACCTCTGCTAAAATGTTAATTTTAAAATAAAGAAATTTAAGAACTAAGTAGATCCCATTGCTATAGTCAAGCTTTACTTTGTGATCATTAAGAACTAACCTGAGATATGAATTAATTTTCAATACAACTGAGAAAAACAATTACTCCTTAAATTATCAAAATTAAACTCATTTTGCAGAGTAGTGGAGGTTTTTTTCCTCCTCGGGTTATTTTTCCTTGGGTTATTTTCTTATTAATCCTTGGTGGTGGTTGTGGTAATAATAGTGGTAGTAGTAATAGTAGTGCCAGACATATTAGTAATTGTAGTAGCTATTTCTTGTTAATTGTAGTTATAGCAACTGTAATACTCATAGTAACAGTTAATATTATTTATGTTAATGTTATAATAATAGAAAAATCAAGAGCTATAACTATAGCTTTTACATATCAACAAATTCTTTCATATTTCTACTTAGTATTTTTGGAGACAATTTGAAATTTCACCTTTGAAAATTGAGATGTTGTAGGTGTAGAAAACTTTTTCCTGATCAAAGAAAGCAGCAGTTATTGGTTCCCGTGGTCTGAAAGTTGGACTAGAGAGAGTAAAGTTTAATTTCTTTACAAACCTGTGTGGAAACATTGAGGGACAAGTATATATATCTTATTTATTTATTTAAATGCTAACAATAAGAATTAAGAAATTGTCAATGGTCCTGCATTTTACAACAATGTATGTCTAGGAATTGCTGATGCTTTTCTTATACCAAGTTGTTTCAAAGAATGGATTTGGTATTGATTTAAAATTATCTTCCTGCCTTGAGTTACTGCCCTTTGTACTCCAAATTAAGCAGTTCCTTCTATTAGTACTTAGAGAATGTAAAGTAGAGAAATAACTACCTGAAGCTACTTTCTCTGAAAGAACATTTTCAGAGTATAATTCAAACATTTTCCTTAAAAGATTGTGTCTCTAGAATTTTTGTATCCATTTTAATGATGAAATTATAAAAGAATGCTGGTGAGATAGGAGGAAAAAACCACAAATCAAAGACCCTGAAAAACAGTCACTGTTCATGTTTATAATTTTAAGGATGTGAAATTGCATGTCGAACATTGAGAGTGTGACTCTGAAAATCTAAAGAGAAATATGATGAAAGCAATGACTCTATCACCATAGTATCTTTTAGTAAACTTGAACTGTGTGAAATTGCAAATACACAAAATGCTGCTGAAGAGGTCAGGGATTTATTTTGAAAGATAATGCTTGGCAAGTGAGGAAAAAGTAACGGAGGTAAAAATACATGTTGAGAGCTGGGTGCAGTGACTCACACCTGTTATGCCAGCACTTTGGGAGGCCAAGACGGGAAGATTGCTTGAGGCCAGGAGTTCAAAACCATCCTGGGCAACATAGTGAGCCCTCTCGGCTGTTAAAAAAAGATAGAAAAAATAATAATAATTCAGGCGTAGTGGCATGAGCCGGTAGTCCCAGCTACTACTCAGGAGGCTGAGGCAGAAGTGAGACCAGGAGTTTGAGGGTGCAGTGAGCTATGATGATGCCACTGTACTCTAGCACAGAAGACAAAGAGAGACCCTGTCTAAAACAAAACCAAAAATCATACATATTGAAGATTTTACTAGTTAAAAATATACTTCTTAAGATGAATAGCTAGAGCTCATTTATGCCTTTGATGAAAAATTAAAAGGTAATGAAAGGAAAAAAGAACATTACCAAAAGGAAAGAAATTAATTTCAAAGTAAATAACTACAGTTTAATTCTGCAAATGCTTCCCTAGACATCACAATTTAGAATTCAGAACAATAAAGATTACAACAAAGCTTGCTTAACAGTTTTTGAGGTTTAAATGCTATACAATTTTGAAAGAATTTTATTTATTTAGTTTTATTCTTTAATTTTTTTTTTTTTTTGCTTCAACCCCAGGACATTTGTGGAAAGAATTTTATTTTTAATCTTGCCTGTTTTATTTTATTAATTGTTGTGAAAAATAGAAAAATGATCTATAGTGGCCTCAGATATCTAGTTAACTCCTGATGGCCCAAACATTGCAATTGCATTGTCACGAATAATTCACTTTGCATTATATCTGGTAATGTTGTGTGTGTGCGCTTGCATGTTTATTCTTAATTGTGTATTTCTTAGATTAATATTAAAATTAGTTAGCATTCCCTGAACTGACTCTCCTTTCAGGCAGCTAAAGACCTTGGAGACAAGAAGCCAGTATAGGATTAACAATTTGTCACGGATAATCCACAAAGTCAATAAACCTAGTGTGAATAATTGAAAGTGGGTTAGAGTTGTAACGCAGGAGCTATTGAAAGTTAATTCAAAGCCGAAGACCTCCATAGTAAATCCCCTCTCATTATCCAACTGCCAGAATAGGTTGGCATTGATAACTCTCCAAATAGGGAGGCATTTGTGCATTGTCAATGTTGCACCATCTGATCTGCAAGCATACAGACTTCGTCTTCTTGACAACGTGCTAGTATTATAAAGATTTGAGCAATCTGAGAAATGTAAAAACTTTACCACGGGTGTTTTCCCCCCTTTCAACTTTCAAAAATAAAAGATTAAAACATTTCCTGCATTTTAGCATGGGCGATTTCTAAAGTATCCTATACTGAGATTGCAGTTTAAGAAAATCCAAATAAATATCATGAAAGTGAATTAACTCATAAAAAGGACTTGCATCTTAAGCCAGTGTTAAAATAATAAGGGATTAATAATGACAAATTGAATATTTGGATTACTTATAGTACTGTATTAGCATTTTTCAGCCTAATAATCTCTTCCGGATAATAATTACTTCTCCCACAATTAGAATTGTACATATTACAGATTTCTGATTTACCGGTCTGCAAAGTACCAAATCATATGAGAATTTGTCACTCAATCCAGACTAAATATTGTTAGTGAGACACTAAGACATTAATTATGTTCCTTTTTTTTAAGCTACCATGATGTTTTATTTTCAAAATGTGATGGCGATTGAATTCGAAATATTTTAATTATAATTTTATCTAGGCTTCATTTTCTTAACATATTTCCTATTTTTCTAATTACAGGTTTCATATACACTGGAGAAGTTGTACATCGAATGCTAACAGCCACACAGTATATTGCACCTTTAATGGCAAATTTCGATCCCAGCGTATCCAGAAATTCAACAGTCAGATATTTTGATAATGGTATGTATTGATTAGCCTATTTTTGGCTAAATGTATGTTTTTAAACATCAAGCATCAGCTATGTTAATGTTTTTGTGAACTTTTTTTGGTAGACTGGATGTGTAAACTGCTTGATGCAAATGCTCTAGGATGACAAATGTTATACTGTTAACTGTTAAAATGTAAAGTACACAGTCAAATGTCATTCATTCATTCAACAGGTGTTTATTAATATCCATTATACACTATGAGTTGCTCTAGACAACACCTCAGACAAAGCAAATACGTTTATTTGATGCTATCTTCAATAAGTCAATTTTCGTCAATTTTCTACCTTTTCAATTAGAAAAAAACCTCAATAAGAATAATTTCATTAGTTCTGATCTTCCAGTAGAGTCAAGTGTCTTTAGATATTGATATTAAATTTCCAAACCTTATAAACTACATGTATCCATAAGATGAGCACACATTTTCTAAAAGTATAAAGCAGTGGATAAAGTACACATAACAAAATAAAGTTTTCCTGACTTTAAAATATAAAATAGAGCCTGCTAAGATTTATCAAGTGTACTGACAGCAATCTATCCCTACTATTTTTTTTGAGAACATATAAAATAGTCAGAGAAAACCCAGAAAATATCATTAAATGCTATTAAAATCCAAGTAAAAAATTCAAGGTCTTGAAGACATAAATGAATTTTCAACTCTAGAACTTTTTGAAAGCTCTAAATTTGGAGGAGAAAAGAAACTATAGGTAACAAAGAGGTTGTATTGGGAAAATTAATTAAAGGTAGAGTGTTCTGTACTCTTTATAATACAAAAATACATTTTATTTGTTCAAATGACAATTTTATATCTTAAAATAATGGAAGAATTTGAGGTGAATAAAGTTATTTCTACTCTTGTCATATTTCTGATGATCAAGGATGAAATTTACTAGCAGGTGGAATAGACTTCCTGGTGGCTGTAGCCTTGGGGAAATACGATCATTTTGCTAAAAGCAATCTTCTGACTCGTGTGATGAAGCCATTTTACGGGTCAAAATAGCAAAAGAGAAGGAAACAAAATATAGATATTCACCTCAGGAAATACATTTTAAACAATTTGAATAATACCAAAGTGTGATCATATATTAAGTAACTCTAAATGTTGGCCATGATAATTATTTCTCTCTACTGTTTTAAGAACTCTTATATTCTATTCTCCCAATTTTTTTAAACTCATGATGTTCTAACACCAAAGTATATACAAGTAGATTGTAAGTACAGTATACTTGAGGCAAAACTACAGCCAGAAACTTATCTGAAACTTATTCCATGATCTCCCATAGAGAATCGCCTTAAGAATCTACCCTAAGTAAATAAGAAATGATTTAATGAAAGTAGGCAAGAAATGGCCAAGTTTTTATGTTGCTAGCATCAAAATCCTAAAGCATATTAAATAAGTCTCTCTCTTCATATATACACTTTCATACAGCTTGTTCCTAGCTGCCTAGCTCTTCATATTTGAGTTTTACTTGTATTTGAGTGATTTTTAAAAATTAATGTATACCACTCCAACTGGATTCTAAGTTATCTGAAAACAAGGATTGTGGATATTTATAAGAAATCATTTAATCTCCAAGACCCTGCATAGGTACTTAATAGGCACCTATCATTGAATAATCCATTGAATCTATTGAATAATCTAATAATTATTCAATGAATGAGTAAATGAAAAAAATTAGTAAGATGAGTTTCTAATTCTGACTATTGTGAAAGTAATAATACTCAAGAATTAATGTATTTTTTACCGATTGAAATATCTTCTGTGTAATGACTCATTACATAGGATGTAACATTGAGGAACATTGAGTTCCTACAATGGAATGAAAGCTGAATAGTTGCTTATATTTTATTAAATGAATTAAGGACTTTTAAATATTGTAAAGCTCTTCACAAACTCCTTTTTATACCTTAGCAACTTTCTGAAATATTTTCAATTTTGATTGGTTAGGATCATTGACAGAATGCTTAAGGATTGGAAACTCAACATTTTAGGAAGGCCAAACTTCTCTAGAGAAGACAACAGCAGGTTAGAAAATTTAAATCAATAAATGTGGGGAAAGCTATGCTACTACCAAATATAAAACTTAGCATGTGCAAACTTAGTGTTATTTTAAAACTTGGTACTAACAATATATTAGGAATATCTTCATCAGAATTTGCATTAAAAACATTTAATTAATTTTATAGACCTGTCTTTTTCCCAAAGAATTTGAACGAACAATATTTTCTTGTATTTAATGCAGAAATCCCTTGAAGGCAAGAATTATACCTCCCATGTTATAAGAGAGGAAACAGGTTCATGCAGGTTAATTGTGGTCAAGGTCACACAGGTATTATAGAGGCAGGACTCAAGTCTAGGTCTTCTGCCTTCTAGTTCATTCTTTTCCCTGCACCACCAGGGTGTGACAGAGAGTAAGGAAGGAATTAGAGCTTGAGGGTTTTGGACACGTGTGAAGGAAAAAAAAGTTGTTAAGAGACATTTCATGATCAGAAAATCCCTGTACTTATAAAATTATGAGAAGTTTCCTGGATGTTGACTTCTTTCCTTTTTCATTAAAAAAAAAAAAAATGATAGTATAGTAACAGAGATGCCCATGGAAGGAAGAGAACTGGGTGGATCTTCCCTCAGGGCAATGATAGGTGTTGAGTATTTCCTATGGCTAAAAGCACCAAAGTCAAGATCGAAAACAATTTTTTCTTTACTTCTAAAGTTTTACCTAAAAAAAAAAAAAAATGCATTTCTATACTGTAACATTCTTTAAGGATTTACAATTGGGTATTTAGAATATTTGAAGTAACATGTCTATTTAAAGTTGTCAACTAGCTCATGAAATACTACCAACAGCACCAAATACTTGGTGAAAATTAATTCTGCTATACCATTGTGATTTTTTTAAATGAACTGTTTAAAAAACAGGAGATGTTTTGCTCTTTTAGTTCAGTGAGTTTCATTTTTCAACACAACTTTTTCTGGCAACAAGAATTTTTTAACCCAGCAGAAAATCCAATATTTAGAGCTAAGCAAATTTTCAGCTGTTCATTTGTTTTCTTTTCTAAAAAAATTAGAGGCTACACAATGTCAGCTAAAACAAAAATATGAATTCTCACTGGTGACTGTTACACTATATTTTAGTTTTTATTTCATGTTAATGGTAAACACCAGCAGAGTATATCATCAGAATACAGCACTGTATAGTTTCATTCCAGCGTACTTTAAGGGGGCTTCAGAAATCTTAGCTAAGGGCCCTTTAAGCTACTTGCAGCCTCCCAGAAGCAATACAACAAAGACAGAAATGCAAGCATTGTGAACCAAAAAAGAAAATTCCCATTAGTGTTGAAGGAACTTCTTCAGTGTGACAGAGGATAATTCTAAGTATGGAAAAATTTCAAGTCTTTTTTAAGTGCTGGCTTTTTTGAATGTATTCCTTTCTCCCTCAGCATTTGTCAAATGTATTTGAAGTTCATTCTATCCACTTGGGCTGCATTTTGAAAGTGGCTCACGGAAATTTAAGAAGACAGGGCCCATTAACATTAATGAAATTCCTAAGGCAAAATTCCCTCACACTGGGTTGCCTCAATATTAACCTCAGTATGAGGTTAGAATTTACCAAATATTTAGAGAATATTCAATCCTTTTTTAAAAATCCCTAATGCTATTTCAATACCAGAATTCCAATTAATCACATAAAATCGAAATAGTACAAAGGCTAGATTTGAAGACCAAATTCAGGCTTTTGCGAAGGCTGAATATACCAGAATTGACTGGTATATTTTCTCATTGCATTTCTTCTTTTTTCCATGGGATGTATAGGCACAGCACTTGTGGTCCAGTGGGATCATGTACATCTCCAGGATAATTACAACCTAGGAAGCTTCACGTTCCAGGCAACCCTCCTCATGGATGGACGTATCATCTTCGGATACAAAGAAGTAAGTGATGTGTTGATAATTTCCTTCTGCCTTGACTTGAGTGTTACTTTTCCTTCAAGTGTTATGACATTTTACAGTCATGAACCTCAAATCATTTTCTTGGTTTCTTTTGCTTAATAAAAAACATTTGGGTTTGTTTTAATTTTCTGGGTTCACTGATTGTAAATCCTTCGGATTTTGTTTTGTTTTGTATTCTATTATCATTGGTATTAGGACCCATGAATTTCATCAATTTTATTATATTCCAATGGTATTATAGTGAAATGTTTCTAAGAAAAATGTATTTAAAATTTGGAGGGATTCCTCATCTAAATCTGAATGTTTATATGTTTTTGTTTGGTTGGTTTTTGCCTTGTTGATTTCTATGACATTTTTTGGTTCTAACATCAAAAGCTTTAGTAGATATGAAAACCTGTGTGGCTCAATGACCCACTACTGAAAAAGTTCCAGGACAGCCGAGCCTACGATCGCTTTGGCTAATGTTTATTGAAACCTGATAGAAAAGATTAACTAGAGACCTGAGTGATAGACAGAACAAGGGAATTTAAACTTACGGTTTGTTTCATTTTAACAAATTGACAAAGAATGAAAATTTACTAAATTGTAGCCTTAAATTTACAGAATGTTTAGACTAGAATAATACTGTGTTTGATTTCAAACTCTTTTGACAGTGTAATTATTAGACAAAGATAGGATAAAAGTGCCAAGAACTACAGATGTAATGTTTCAGGCAGTCACTAGTTATGAAAGAAATCCTGACAGTGTGAATTAATAATGGGCATTATTAACCCATGGGTTAATGGATATTTATAATAATACAGACTCAGTGTCTTCTTTTCAACTGAGGGATTTTTTTTTTCTTGAGTAATGAATCCTTGATTATAAAAGAGATGTTGATAATAAAGAAATGATTCGCTTTGGTCAAGTCTTCTGAAATCCATATATCTCAGAAAGTGAGGGATAGTTAACTTTCAATCAAATAGGCCAACTTTAAAAAATCCCATAACCATGTCAGATGTTCCTATTCCTTTAAACAGTTTTTCCCTGTGGAATTTCTCACTCACTTGGAGACAATCATGGTCTGTGTTTCTTTATCCAGAGCTATGTTTTGATATCATAGCCCACGATACTCTCATATCACACTCCCTAGAAGCTGAGAGAATATTTATCAAAAGGATTCATTCATTTCTGGTTTTCATTGTAATCTAGTATATTGCTGGAACTGCACGGTTAGACTTTGGAATGTCAGTTTTCAACAGTTTCAACTAACGGTGGTAAAGTTTCTGCAAAGATGCAGGGTCAGTAAGTCTAGAGTCTTAGATCTCACCAACTGTAGACTTTGTCAAAACAGAGGTTTGTGTTCTTATTGTGGTCTCTCTTTCTCTAGTCTTTATTATCAAAATTGCCATCTTTCTTCACACTGTTCTCAAAGGGTATCTCACGTTGCAGAGTACCAGTTGATTTTCCTCTTCTCCCTTTGTTCTGGGTTGGCATTTTTTAAATGTTTTTCTCTTTTCTTCATTTTCATCAAAGAAGAATGTTCCATTATGGTTTTCCCATTTGGTCATGGGACATATCAAACTGATAGACAATTTTAATGGTTTCTTGATATTCCGAGATTATTTATTGTCCTGTGGAACATCTTCTCTCTGAATTCAGAATTCAAGAAGTCATTTTTACTTACTATTTACGTTTTGGTTCTTTCTCTATCCTGGTTAGAAAGCTTTTTCTTCTTTCCTAGTCTGTTTCTTTTTTCTTTCTCATAATTGTTATACATTTTATTTTGCTGAGGCAAATTGCTATTTGCAAAATTTGTACAAATAAGAGTCCCCTTTCATTTGGGGTAAGAGCTAGAAACTCTGGCTACTTCTAGAAAAACATTTATATTCACATGATGGCATAAAATAGTAGTTTGCGTAATGTATTATCCTTTACAAAGTGCTTTCACATACATTATAGTGCTCAATTCTTCAACCATCTCTTGTGTTCTTAATATCCTAAGCATTTCATAAAGGCATTGGCACATAGAAGGTGTTCTACAAATGCGTGTAGTTTAATTATGGAATTAGATCATACATGATTATCTTTATTTTATAGCTCAGCAAGCTGAGTCACAGCAATTAAATGACATACTTGAGGTCACACAGCTAGTTAAGGACAAATCCAAGACTGAAAACTAATTCGGGAACCCCAAGACATCTCAACCTATTTTTTTTCCCCTAAAGAGATTATGAAAACAATTTACATATCAGTTTCATTTGTTTTTTCAATAAATATTTGTTAATGCTTGCTGTTTAATAATCTTTTTATCAGACTCCACCATATTACATAAATGCAGGTATAGTCATCAGTCCTTGTAAAGACCATCATATTTCTGGTTAGCCTTTACTCTTAGAGTGTAGTCCTTCAGGGATTTCCACCAAAGGTCTGAGTTTTGAATGTAGACCCTGGGTGGCCCTGAATGCCTGTATTTTTCTTTAGCTCCATGAGACAGCCTGAAGTTCTGTTTACTTTCTCAGTCTCTAAGCCTTGCTTATGAGTTGGTGAATGCCTTGGTACAAAAGTGGTGTTGGGTCCACATCTGTGACTTTCTTTTTCTGGGATCTTAGCTTTTCTTGCTCTTTGATACCCACCTGATACCTTCGACAGATGCTTTCCATATTTTATCTGTATTTTCTGTGAGATCTAATAGTAGAGATGATCTTATACAAGTTTGTCTGCCATAACAAGAATTAGAAGTCCCCTTCACTTTTAATAACAACATCCAGACTTGCTAAAATCTAAGACTTACTGAGCTCTTCATACATGCCAGGCACTGACCTAAGTGCTTAAAATTTATCTCATATAATTCTCACAAAAACCAAGAGGTATCATTTACAGAAAAGGAACCTAAAACACCCAGAGAGGTCAAGCAACTTTCCCAAAATTATAGAACAGAGATTTATCAACAGGCATAGGACTCTAAAGCTTGCCGGCCTGGCCACTATACCAGACTGCCTTGCTGCAAACTTCCTTTACAACACACGACTGATTGGTTCACTCACTTTAATATCCTCAACAGTCTTTCCCGGCTGGTCATCATCATACTATAACACAGCCACTGAAGAGCACAGGTCAGAATGGTTTGCCTTTCCACAGCATTTATTTTACTGATCTATTAATTTTAGAAAAAATGAAAAGGAGCTGTACATAGGATAAAAAAAATAGATCCTTTCTTAGGTAAGTGGAATTTGGAAAATCGAATTCCTAGTTTCTATTCTGTTGATAACTAGCTATGACCCTAGAACCCAGATTCTTTATAAGTTGCCATTGGATAGCAATGATTGTTTTCTTGATTAAAATAGATATGAACCTGAAATTTCTGGTCTATTGATAATGTAACAAGGAACCTACCTATTCTCAAAAAATGTTTTATTCCAAAAACATTAGAGATTTGAAATCAGATTCCTGACAATCTTTGATGCTATCTGTCCTAGCATGTCATCACATTTCAGAAGTTGCATTTCCTCTAATATTTTCATTTCCATTCTCCTCATATACTTGGACTTTGTTGTTACTCTAGATACAAACCATGGAAGATAGTGATTCTTTTTGTGTCTATTGCATTTTTTTTTCACATGTTAGCTCATGTGAGGAATAAGGATGGTTGTCAGGTTAGAACAATGCAATTAAAAAAGGTCATGTAATACTGCTATGTGGCAACAGGAGAACATCACAGAGAATGCATGCCCACCTGGGAGTCAGCTTGTTCTGTTTTCTTGGTTGAATACCTTACCATTTCCTTCAGCATCAAATTTTAGAGGAGGTCAATATAGAAGAACTTTACTGTTTATTAAGTAAAGTCACTTTTTAATCTATCCTACCATTTAAGTATTTAAACCTAATGTTCCTTGGTGTAACATTCACTGCTTCTTTGGAAGAATGCACAGTTAATAAATCACCATTGCCAATTAGTTGTAGGTTTCAGTGGGGCCCTTAATGCATTTTTAAAATTTCTTTGAAGATTATTTCTCTTATTTAAACTGTAATGACCCTTCACTCATGGTTAGCAGCCTGAAAGTATTAAAAGATGAACACTTGCTGAATTTGTAGAATTTATAGAAAAAAAGATAATTAAAGAGAGTAAGAGAAGGCCAAATGGAACTCAACAGTGAGACCATCACCATTTAACATAAAGTAATTTGCTTTCTATGGGTATTCCTGTATGCATAAGAATGTTTGACATGTGTGAATATAATATATATACATCCAAGAAAACGTATAAATGTAAGTAGGAAAAAATTTTATATATATAAAATTTATATGCATAACCTATAATACAAGGTTGAAAAAACTCAGATGGAATAAAATGCTGACTAAAAACTCTCAAGAAATAATTCTAGGGAAAATGTAGAGACAGATGATTTTATATCACAACACTTCTCTGTATTTTAAATACATAAAGAATTAAAATTTTATCTACATGGCTTTATTTAAGGATCTAATTCATTTGCATTTGTGGAGGTATTTTATTTTTTACTTATCTCAAATATAGATGCTCCCAACACATTAATTTTTGTTTACTTTCCCTATTGTTAAAAAATGATAAATTGAATTGTTCTCCCTTTATTTATAATGTTCCAGTAACAAATGCTGTAATTATACATAAATAAAGTAGCTAGGTAAAAGGATCAATGCTCTAGAGGAAATAATGTTAGAAAGAGGAAACCTTTTCTCATGTTGGCTCTGCCACTGGCTGGTTTTGTTGTCCTTGGACAATTGCTGTGACCTTTCCGGGTGCTTTCTCCTTTCTCCTTCCAAGCCTCACTGCCCTTTGTCCCTGATGTGACATTGAGAGTTTGATTTCATATGGTGGGTGCCCTCGCCCATAGGGGGCCATATTCAGTCTCCCTACCCTGATGACCTGTGGCCAAAGAGTGCCTTTGCCTCTGAGGTTAAAGGCCTAATATATTCCGTGTGTCCGCCCCTAACCCAGAGTGTAGAATTTCCTTAATCTCCCTTTTTTCCATTGGTGTTTTATTCCCAAGTTATGTTCAGGCAAGCTCCCTTATCTAGCTGTTGTTCCAGGTAAAATCCCCACCATGAGCCCAGTTGCACAGGCTTCTTCAGACAGGGACCTGCTTCAAAGTCTCCTTTTGTATGAAGCTCACACTCTAGTTTGTCAATTCAGCAGTGGGCAATCTTTAAATCAGAGGTCACACTGACTGTGCATGTGTTCATGTTGTGTGTGTGTGTGTTTGTAAAATGGATATGTTGCCAACATTTAAATATTAGATTTCACAAAATATATAATAGATTTGGATTTTTTTTTCTTGAAGAATCAGAAAGCCCTGGAAGCACTTGGCTTATATTTCCACATGGCAAAAACTAGCTGGAAAATTTGCTCAAGAGTGTTCTCACTCCAATTCCTCCTTCAGTGATTTCTTTTTTCATACCCCAGGCACACATGAGCTTATGGAGAGAGGAAGTTTGAAACCCCTCTTTTAAAGCAGGAGCAGACTTTACTTACCGATTTCATGCCGTTGTTTGTCTTCTTCCAGATTTTCAACAGGGGATGATTGTGGAGACGGGGGCAGGAGGCATGTTAGGAATTGATCTTTCAATGACAGTTCACCTTGGCTTTCATGCTGTCGGGTGCATTGCTCAATACCTGATGCATGGAAGCAAGAGTTCGGGAACTGTTCCCTAAAAAGGGATCAAAATAACCGTGTGAGTCGTTAATAACATTCAGGAAAGCAAATGGATTGTTACATTGTCAAATTTAACTGAAAGCCCTTCTATTCAAATGTAGTCTACAGGCAGCTCAGCATTAATATTTTGGACTTTATGTGTTATTTTGATGATAACGAAAGAGAGCATGATATTTTAAAATTAGATCCCTACTGAATAACATGGAAACCAGGTCAGATACTTAAGGAAGATGAGGTAGGAAGTTAAGTGTTGAACATAAATAAGAATGGGTAAAATAGAAAGCTTTTTATTTTGTGGGCCGCTGTTGTTTTTAATATTAATATTAATATTAATATTAAGCTATTAGACATCATATTGCTGATTAGCAAGGACCAAAAACGAGTCTGCAGTAATTCTGTCCCAGTTAAGCTCTGACAGGCATGTGATTCACACTCTGGAACACATAACTACACAATCAAGCTCTTGCTGGGATACCGTGCTGCCTGTTAGATAGATAGCTGGGGCCGTAATGGAAACAAATGAATGTTTTGGTGAAGTTTGCAGGACAGAAGAGAGAAGAAAATAAAATTCCATTACCTCTGACTTAAGCAGCATGTTGTCATCTCCCTGCTTTAGAGACAAATGTAAAAAGTTCACATTTTAGAGATTGTGCAGGGACCCTCGTGCCAGAGAATGATAGCACAGAGAAGGGACGAGACCAGCTTTTGTCTCTGAATCTTCTTTGGAAGGCCAGTGTGCTCTGCTATACATATCTTTGCTTACTTCTAGTATCTTGTTTGGCCTTCATTTTGACTAGCTATTGCAACACTTTTCTACTTCTATGCTTAATTTGCCCCAATAAATCAGTTATAGAAAAATGTATACCAAATAATAAACCTATCTGTATCTTGTAAAATGGAACAAAAATTAAAATATTGTTACAAAATAAAAGAATTGATGAATGCTTGTATAAGCCAAAACAGAAGCATGTTTTAACTGGTGTGAATGTTATCTCTCTATCCCTGTGGGATGAATGTAATTGTAAAATGTGTTCTCAGAAATGTATGATTCAATACAAATCATACATAGACCCGGTTACAATTTAGCTTTGCTTTAATCTTAAAAAGGCAACTATTATAGGCACTTGAAAATAATGAAGCTGCATTTCTTTAAAAAAAAACTTATTTAGTTCAGAATTTTTATTATTTCACGTTGGCTTCCTGACATCCCCATCCTGGTTGACTCAGGTGATATTTTCAGGATGAATATAAATTTGTAGAAAGGATAAGAAATAGTTTCCTATAATCAAAATTTTTAGAGTTTTTGTGCTTTGACATATTTTTTTGGCCATGGATTCACTTGGGTATTTCATGTCCTTGTAAATACTCTGTAGAATAGGTCATGATGACAATATGACAGACCCGTTCTTTTGCTAATTTTTCCCAGTACTGGCTATACTTCTAAGTAGTTTATGTACACACACACACACTCACACACAATTGCTTCATTGATATTAGTCGAAAAGTAGTTCATTTTAAATGTGGCTTTTAATAATAAAGTGTTCCTAATTCATCTTAATGGTGTCTGATTTTATACTGGCATGGAACCCTACAGACTGGTCTCACTTCCTCATGGAGGCCTAACCCGGCCCAATGACTTGGCCACCTTTGGTATTTTGAAGTGAAAAGATCACAGTCCAAGAAGGCAGAGTAAGAAAGATAGAATCATGTCTAGTGGGGAGAGGCAGAGATATTTCCATCAGAAATCTCAGAGCAAGCCTGGAGTTGTTCATCTTTTCCTAATTCATCTTTGATGATATCAGGTATTTCATTCACTTGGCAAAAGCATCCTTTTCAAAACCTGGTGCGTAAATGGTTTCCTAAAAGGCTTGAGTGGTTTCTAGAAAAATGTAGGGAATTGAAAGCTTCTTGTACATTTTCATTTTAATATTTAATGAAGACAAAGCACTACAGTGTCAGAAATCCTAGGCTCTTAGTCATGAACACTATAAAAATTTAAAGAAAAGCAATCTGAAGCCAGTGAGATTGCCATAAAGTGATCATCCTTCTCAAGGCTTCCTCTCTCGAGCATCTCCATCTCTGTACACTTGAGAGCTGTTCTTTAAAGCTGCACACATTGTTCTCTGCACATCCAGAGGATGCCATTTTTATAGACTGCCTTGTGAATGACACATCGAAACTGTACCGCCTGGCATTCCTGATGCAAGCACCATTCCATTTTTCTTGCTACTGAGACCAGGAACTTCTGTGGCATCCTTTACTCTCCTTCCATCCCTTCTTGTCCCTATCAAATCTATGGGATGTCTCAATAGCGGTGGCTACACAATTCATCCAGGACCTGTCCTTCTGTCACTGCCACCACCTTTGCCTCTCTGATGTCGTCCACAGCATTCTTCTCTTACCTGGACAGCTGTGATACTCTCCCAACCAGTTTCTCTGTCTTTCTTTCCCCTACAGTCTTGATCACACAGCAGCCAGTGTGATCTTTTTCAAATATAACAGAACTTCCAAATGTTTCTGTAACTTGTGGAATAAAATTGAATGTCACTACGATGGCTTGCAAGGAATACACACTCCCCATGATCTGTCCCTACCACCTCCCGTCTCCTTTGACACTTTCATTTGCTACTTCTTCTCCAGCCATAGAAGTAACCTTTTAACTCTCAAAATACACCAAGAGCAATTGAGTCAAGCTGTCTGCGTGTGTTGGTCCCTCTGTAGCTGTTCCCCAAGCACCCACATGGCAGGATTCCTTACTCTCTTTGAGTTTCTGCCAAAAAGTGACTCTGTCAGTCACTTATGTGACTCTCCTCTCTAATAGAGACCCCATCCCTGTCTATCACTTCACCCTGTTTTGGTTTTCTCCTTAGCACTAGCCACTTTTAGTATGCTCTGTTTTTTATATTCCTTGCTTTAATGTCTGTCTCGACCTCCAGAATGTAGGCTCCATGAGAGCAGGGTCTTTGTTTTGTTCTCTGATGTAATTCCAGTGCTTACAATAATACAGAGAATATATTTGATTAATATATGATGAATGAATGAATGAATGAATGAATGATTTTTCCTATCTTATCAAACAGCATGGACAATGTATGGGAAAAATATTTTATATGTGATAGACATTATTCTCAGAAATCCATTCTCTATATTCCCAAATTATATTAAGACTCACAGCAAAGATATTTATGGTAGCAGTGCTTTGTCAGACACAGTACTCAGAAGTCATTGTCCCATGAATATGTAACTTTTTTAAACTGATAGCAAATTAAAATGTAACCCTTGGCTACAAATTATCATTCTACCTACATATACTCTCCTTACATATATTAATAGATAATTTAGCCCTTATAATTCTTGTTTGTATCATTACCAATTTACTTGATGCTTACAAAAGTCAAAATCATTCAACAGAAAGAAATCATTTAATTTGGGAATTGAAAGTGTCCTTAAAGGTCATCTACAATGATCTTCCTAGAGGGTGGTCAGTTTGATCTCGGATAATTTTCAATGATAGCAAACTGCACTGTGAGGTTACCCATTTTGTTTCTGGATGGATTTTCCTTAGGTTGAATGAATTTGGTAACTTTTATACCTTGGTCTTAGTTTTTGGAATCCACAGACAAAAGAATAAACTAGAGAATAACTAGAGAATAAAGAGGAAAAAAGGTTCAGAAATGAGAGAACGTTCCAATCTTTCAAGTTTAGTTGTACCTAGAATTTGGCATGTATCTAATTCCCAGAAAACTAAAAGGAGGAATGCTCCTGCATTATGGAGAAACACTCATAGTAGTTTCAATTGGCTAATTGATTTTTAACAGAGATTGTATTGTTTGGTATTGCTGTGTAACAAACCACCCCAAAATCTAGTGGCTTAAAACAACTCCATTTGTGATTTCTCACAAGATACCTGTGGATCAGCTTGGTGGTTCTGTTGGTCTGGGTCGGATTCTACTGATCTCAGCTGGGCTCACTCATATGTCTGCTGTTAGCCGGTGGATTGGCGGGGACAAGGGGCTGGCTGGTCATGGATAACCTCTGGAAAGAAAACATTCCTCCACATTTCTTTCATATATCATCAGCGGACTGGCAGGGTGTACATTTTCCTGGCAGTAGCTGGGGCCCAAGAAAGCACTTTTTCAAGTCTTTTTGTTTTTTTGCTTCAAGTTTGCTGCCGTCCTCTTTTGCCATATTACCAAGCCCAGAGTCAGAGTGGGAGAGGACCACAGAAGGTCCAGGTACAAGGAGGCCCTTGTTTGAGGCCACTGATACAATTAGCCCACACCTGGTAAAAGGAACTGAAGTAGAGACAAAGCTTAAAAGAAGGGAGTGAAAGGAAGGAAAGAGATAGAAAAATAAAATCAAAATGAAAGATGGCTAGGTAAGGGAAGATACAGGGAAGAGGGATAGAATAGGTAGAAAGCATCATCCAAAAAGAGAGAAGAACGTTTCTGCGAGGGCTTCGGGAACCAAGACATGTAACCTGGAAGACAAGCTCTAGCATAAACATGTAATGTTCATAACAACATGACAGAGTTTTCCAATTGATGGAAATATGAGATCATGTTGTGCTGTGAGTATAGGAAAAGAAGAAATACAATAAATTACCACATAATCACCTGGTGAAGTAGTTCACAACTTGCAGAGGAAAACTGCAGTCATAGATGTTGGAGAATGACAGCAAGTGACAAATGCCGGGAATATTACCTTCATACTTCTAAGCAGGAATCTGTTAATAATGCTGCTTAAAAATTATGTGACCATGTCTTATTAGGATATACAAAATATAATTGAATTGGGAATTTTCCTATGCTTTTCCATCCTTTTGTCCTTTCTTCTTCTTTAACTGTAAGTCTGTCTTAAATACAAATTACATTTCTATTAGTGCTCTTCAACATGGGGTGTAAGACTGGGTAATAGTATAATGCCCATTAAAAAGGGGGATTTCACATACTGATAATGAATTCAGCTTAGTAAATCATAAATAGTGTATATCAGACTTTCATTTAGTAAATGACCTTTTGGGAATAGAAATGTTGGCTTGGTTTTGTTTGTTTTGTGTGTTTGTGTCATCCAAATACCAGAATACTATTTTGTGTTGGTTAACAATTGGTCATGTGGATATAAAATTTGCAAACACTTTAACATTATTTAAGAGAGGACTCAAATAGTACATCAAGGTAAAATGTCCTTGCCCATTTACTTGTTTCAAAATAATTCCACCTATTCCCAAAACAGTAAAATTTCTTCTTAATTTGTCAATTTCAACAAAAATAGCCCTTTTACAATTTCATGCCATCATGGTCCAAAATAAGCTGGGAGGCCTTTATTACATCTTCTATCCAACTTATTACCATTCTTCCCACTGTTATACTGTTTATGGTTTATACAGCTCTAATGTAATTTGTAATAAATTACCCAGAGATGGCCCAAAATCTGCTTATTCTACCTAAAGACATTTTTGTGCATTTATCCTTTTCTCTCTTGTCCCTTTGTTTATCGAAGATGGTTTCATTTCCATTTTTATTTCTATAAAACTACTAATACAGTAATCATATCTCCAATGAATCTTTTCTAAATCTAGAAAAATAGGCTTTAAGAGTTGATCTCATTTGCAACCATTGTATCATTTTTCATATATCCTCAATGCGTCCTAATTTTTTAAAATGTAAATGTTGGAAACATCCATCTTTTTCAGATTTTGGTTACATTGAGATTCAAATTTAGAAACCATGACCTTGAGATGATGCATAAGAACTTACAAGTTTTCCATAGGAATTTCAACTAGAATGGGAAAGTTTGACATCTGTTAATGATTGCCAGATTTAACTATATATTAATCAACAATAATATTGTTTGGTAAATGTTTAGCAGTCTATATATTTGTCTTTCTCTAGGTTTTATATCTATAAGACCACTTGTAAACAAGGATATTTAAAATCTCTATAAAAATAAATATATAACAAAGTCTTTTAGGAGAACAAATCATATGAGAAAAATCTTATTCCTGAAATTAGAGCCAACACTAAATACATTCATGGTGTGCCTACATGTGTGATAAGTTGGCAACATCCAGTATCAACTAGCTTCTCTGAGAATCTATTGCTTTCCAGGTCAAGTAGCCATCTATAGGAGCAGGAATGCTCTTGTCTCTTTAACTCATCAAACAGCACTAAAGTGACGTGAATTTTTTTGGTATTGTATGTCTTTCTTCTCCAATATTTCTCGCCCCTTCTCTAATCTTTCATCTCAGTCACCTGGTTTTATCCATTAAACAAGAGGATCCCACTTCCTTCCCACCCCTGCATGAAATTCAAGTCTAACATAACACAATCTTCTTTTTCTTTTCCAGATTCCTGTCTTGGTCACACAGATAAGTTCGACCAATCACCCAGTGAAAGTGGGGCTGTCTGATGCATTTGTCGTTGTCCACAGGATCCAACAAATTCCCAGTATGTAGAAGAGGGGTAATTGCAAAGTGTGAGCCTTCTGCGGGGGTAAATTTAAAGGAGATTGATCTCAGGCAGATGTAACTGAAAAAAAATGACTTACCTAATTAATTAGCTAATTACTGCTTGTTAATCCTTTGGTTTATAATTCCTATTGGGGTGGGTTATCTCCGTTATTCTTGAACTAATAAATTAGGTAAAGAGAAATTAAATAGCCACACAAGAATGTGTAATTTTGGATTATTTGGGATGGTTGGCATAGCTGAGCAGATATAGCTCTTTTATTAATAAGAAGAACATAAAACAGTGACGAATTATTTGATTGATAGGTGTATGACTTTCTAGGTTTGTTTATTTTAAATAAATTTATGAGCAAAACAGTAGCTCTGTGCTATTTTATGTTTAATATATTTTTGTAAAACTGGGAGTCTAAAGAAAGATGAAAGAAAAACTACAAATTTAGGTAAATAAAAATTTGGATGGTGCTATACCTACCAGAGAAGATATGTATTTTCTTTGTTTAAATTATGTTTGCCTATCTAGTACAGTTTGCATTTTGTAGAATAAAAATATATATGTTACTTTGGGCAACTACTCATCACATTAGAACATCAAAATGTTAACTCTATTTTGTAGCAGTTCTTACAATATAAATAGCCATTCTTTGAAAGCTTCTGGTTTTTAAATCTCTATTACTTCAAGAACAGTCCTGAGAGATGCTTTGGTGTGTTAGTACTGGGGGTGTTTGTTTGTGTCTTAGATGTGCCTAGTTAAAGCAAGGGGTGATAATAAAATATATCTCAAGATTACATCATTTCTTTCCCTTTTGTTCGAAGTTCTTTTTCTTCTTTTATTTTATTACAGTGGTAGACAATTTATCACATGCTTATGCGGTTTGGTCTTGACTTTAGGTGATTCTACTTAATTATATCATCTCAAATATAGAAAGTAAATGGAGTGGAAACTATTTAGACTTTTCAGAGCAATGAATTGGCTAGAAACATTATAGGGGTTATCTTACAACTATACTTTAGAATGACATTCATACATAACAGTTCTGCTGGGTGAAGAACGTGCATCCTCCATGGGGTTCTCCTTGTTAGCTGAGAATTTGTGGGAGGTAATATTCAAGAGAATTGTTAAATCAAGGCAGATTTTCCAGAACCTAAATTGTACTGTGAACAAAGCAAGGATATATTAGTATGTGTAGGCTACATAAAGGCATCCTGACAGAGCTCTTAAATAAGAAGCCGAGCCCTGGGAGAGCCAAAGCTGGCTTCTGTTCGAGGGGGAGTGTTCTCACATTCTTTCTTTCAGAAGTGTTAAATCAAGCATGACTCGAGTCAATTATCGCACAAGTAAAAGGAAACACTAGTTTTAGTTTATTTGTTGGTTCTTTTCATCCTTGAAAGAATTTTATTTGCAGCTAACTCAGAAGGCCTTTTAGTCCATATTGTTGTTCTGATATATTATTATTGAGAGAAAAAGATGCACCAAAATACAAAAGAATTTTTTTATCGACGTATTTTAATCAGCAAGTATCACTTGTTACGCTGTAAAAGGATAACTATTGTGTTTCAGGGAGAAAATATCATTCCAAATATAAATTTCATTGAATAAATTGGCAAAATTCTTATGAATTTTGAGGTCAGATTATTTCTAAGATTTGGGACTCAACAGTCATCTAAAACACATGACGTAGAGTTCAGAAAAAAACTGCTCTTGGGCAGACTGCATACGAGAAGGGCATTCACATTTCCTATTCCCTTTACTGTTCCGTCCTGAGAAAATTAGCCATGAAGGAATGAAAGTCCTGGGTTTCTAATTTCTCCATCCCTGCAGCTAGACAGGACCATATTTGAGCAAGAAAATTGGAATCGATGTGTTCTACTTAAAAAGGTTCTTGGGAACAGAAAATTTTAATCTCCTTAAAAATCTGTTCCCACATTTATAAAGTGTAACAGTGTCTGTAACATGAGCTTCTGTATAAAAGTATTCTCAGCTTAAAAAAAAAGGCATAGATTAGGATAACCCAAAGTTAGCATAGTATGTTATATAAGTATTATTTTTTTTATGAGAAATAGGGTGATTCCTAGAGATCTGTATGTTATTTAATCATGTAATCAGAACTTACTCCTTTTCAAAAAATTCTGTTCCCATATTTAACAGACCTCCCTATTAGCAGTTATCTTTGTAGGGAATTTAAATCCTTTATCTCTGTTACCCCTTTCTTTCCCCCTGAGTAGATTTAGGAAATAATTAATCATTATCCTAAGTAATTAGTGGTTTCATTTCTTCTATATTCCAAGGTGTATTACATAGGACCCTGTTCTCATAAGATCGATTTTATGTTCTTTTAATCACTTTGGTTTCATGGGGTATACAACCTAGACCCTTGCCTTAATCTAGCCATGGGAACATAGGAATGCCAGCTATAGCCTTGAAAATAATTTGTCCCAGTGGGACCACCATTGCTATACCATTCTTATCAGATTCAGTGAAGGTTTGATAAAGCATTCAAAAACTATAATGCAACTTTAATTTATTTATTATTAAGATTTCTCCCCACCCATTCCTTACAACACCAACCATAAAAACAACTCTTTTTTTTATTTTTTAAAGACTTTCCAATAGTAAATGATTTCATTGTAACTTTCAAGCATAATTAATGAAGATAGCTTCATCTTTCAAAAAAGATCAGGTGATCTGACAGTTTAAATATCAAAGGGAATTCAGGCATTGTTAGTAAATTGATAAATAGGTCTGAAATTACAAGGGAAACTCCTTTGCTCCAACGGGGGGGTGGGGGGGGGAAGGAAAAGGAAAAAGTCTACGGTGAAATTAACCCTTATATTAGAAAAATAAAAGATGACAATTTGTTAAAGGTACGGAAATAACAGTTATTATAGTATGAATATTGGTCATGAGATCTGAAGCATTTTATTTAATGTCTAGTATTTTCTTTACAAATAAAATGAGCATCTTGGTACCCAACATGCAATGTGTACCTAGCATACAGTACCTGGCACAAAGTAAGCACTATACTTGTACTTACTGTTTTTTCCATCATCAGCACCTTAAAGGAGAGTGACACTGAGTCAGGGACGAGCCTGGCCCAGGTGCTCATCAGAGTGGAACTACAGGGATTTCCACTAAGAAACACTTTGACAAGGGCCCTCTGGAACTCTAATTCTTTCTGACTGTAACATTGTGTGTTGCGTTATGTCTGTTCATAAGACCTGTGTCTTTCTGCTGTGTGTACTTTCGTCTACATCACTTTCTGCCTTTCATAAAATGTATTTGTAAAACATTAAAAGTAGAAAGAACCACAGCAATCAGCAGATTCAGTCTCCACAGATACAGATATAAAAAAATAGGTCTAACACACAATGACTGACTTTGGTTATTCATTTCAAAATATACTTATTATGCTTAGAAGCACAGCACATTTTAAATAGTAATTTATAAAACAACACGAAACCCAAAGACTAAAATTTAAATTACCTGTAAATCTACTACAGAAAAAAAAAACCCAGTGTTTTCATGTATCTGCATCAAACTTTTCATTTATAATACAAATATACACACATTAAGAAAATTGGCATTGTGCTATAAATATCATTGCCACCTGTTTTCCCCTTCATATATACAACACATTTTTTCCTACACACCAAATACCTGGGTAAAATGTGGTCATTAATGGCCACAATGAGTTCATTTGTTTCATAATTTAGGTGACCTGTCTTTTCAGTGGTTGGTCACGTAGGTTGCTTCACATATTAATTATCGATAAAACGGTGCCAAAAATCCTTATTTTTAAATTTTAACATGTATCTGATTCTCAAAAAATGAATTCGTAAATGTTGAATGTTAATACTGTGGAGTTTTTTCGTGTATTTTGACAAATTGCTTTCCATAAATGTACTAATTTACTCCCCCACCACTAATGGGATATCTAATTATATTAGATTAGATTAGATATCCTATTTCCCCAAATTCTTTCAGGCACTATTATTAATTTTTAAACTTTGCAAATTTAATAGGCAGTGCAAGGTGTTTCATTGTTGCTCTAATTGTGTTTTGATTGCCAGAAAGTTTTAACGTTGTCATATATTCAGGGGTCATTTGTAATTTCCATAATTTCTTGTTAAATAGCTCTATGAAATAATTATTTCTCAGCCTCGGCTTATGTCTGTCCCTCCAAAGCCTTTTACATAGAGTGCAGAGGTCTTCCTGGGTACAGGCAGAGTTATTCACACTTGTTTCTCTCTCCTCCAATTTAACATTTTGAGTTTCAGTCTTAATCTCTGAGGCGCTGGCCTTCGTCCTCATGCCTCACTGTTTCTCTACCTTCTGAGCTTAAAGGGTATAACATTTCCAGCACAAAACCCAGAAAATCCACCCATTCCGTGTGTTTCTTTAATTTGGAAAACTTAAGGCTGTGTCATTTGAGTAGTGAGAAAGTTACTTTAACACACACATGCAGAATTCTAGCACTAAGAACCGATTTGGAAAGCAGCTGACCTGACTTGAAATGGTTGTACTACCAGCTATGATAATGACTATTTATGAATCCATTAGAATATTCTACCTTATTCTTCTAACTAGCAGTACATTATCTGGTACTTTCTTAACGTCAAGCTTCTTTTAATCAGCATCTGCTGTTTTAAATTTATTGACATTGTTCGTGCTCTAATGTGCCTTTGTTTTGTTGGTTATTGTTATTTACAGCTCAATAAGAAATGTTAAGCATTTTCAGAAATAAAACTGACAATTAACTTGTAGAGCAAATATATTTTAAAAATAAGCTGGGAACAGTGACTTACGCCTATAATACCGGCAGCTTGGGAGGCTGAAGTAGGAGGATCACTTGGGGCCAGGAGTTTGAAACCAGCCTGGGCAACATAGTGAGATCCCTCTCAAAAAAAATGAAAAAAATTAGCCAGGTGTGGTGGTGAGTGACTGTAGTCCCAGTTACCCAAGAGGGTGAGGCAAGAGGATTGCTTAAGCATAGGAATTCGAGGCTGCAGTGAGCTATGATCTTGCCACTGCACTCCAGCCTGGGCAACAGAGAGAGACCCTGTCTCAAAAAATAATAATAAAAAAATAAAAATACTTGGAGGGTCATAGAACTCTTTGAGGAACATTTGTATGTATATATTTTGCCATACATGGTCTCATAAGCTTACAGACCAGGCTGCAATTTTTCAAAGAACTTGACTAAAATCATATTTAGAGAGTGAATAAACTAAATTTAACAAACAAAAACAAGTTTTTCTTACTAAACAGGCAAAATATCTTAATCTTTAATTTTCAAGGAAATAATAGCGTAGAACTTCCGGGGTTAGTGGAAATGTTCTGCATCTGAACCGTGAAGTGGCTACTATGCACTTGCAATGCGGCTGGTGAGCCCGAGGCATTGAATTTTTAATTGGATTTAATTAATTGATTTTAAATAGAGAGTCACATGTGACTAGCGGCTATTATATAGGACAGGGCAATAATAGACCGTATCCACATATTTAAATAAAATACTGGCTGCCAAGTATAGTAGTTACATGAACATTCTTTTTACTTCCTCTTTGCTTTTTAAAAGGCCTTGGAATATTAGATATGATTAAATAAAAAATTTTGAAGTATATTTCTTTAATGAACTTTCAAAAATAAGCATTATAACTGATTTTCCCCATGAAAACAATTTGTAATTTGATATGGTACACATTCATTATAACTTAGCAACTATAATTAAAAATGTGCTCAAGACTCTGGAAAATACAAATAATCGTGGAAAAAATGGAAGGTGTTTTTTATTTCACAATATTTTATACAATCCAGTTCAAGGCCTTTTAGAGAAACTGAGCTGTATTTGTTATTTCAAAGTTACCAGGGTCGTTTCATTTATTTAAGGACAGATCAGTATACAAATCTTCAGTAAATTGTGTCATCTTACTTTCACTCTCCTAAAAATGGAAAACCCTTCAAACTTATTCATTTTATAGAAGAAAAAATCGCTTCTCTTTACAGCACACTTTCATTAGGTGCTTAGGTTCTCAAGTGTGCACTAGCTCACAAAGGCTCAACGAAGGGAGAAATAAATAGAAGTCATAACATTTTTCATGCAATGACTTCTCATAATCACTGCCAAGATAGAAAGTATTATGCAATGTGATATTTTATTGTTTTAATACATACGTTTTTAATGTACCCTATTTAATTGACTCTGACTTGATTTTTAAAGAGAAATAAAAAAAAATCTAAGAATTTTTTGGATATTAGATATCACAGATTAATCAATTTTAACATATTTGAGAATTTTTCTAGAGTTTCTATAAACAAGAACGTGTTCCTTCAGGGACTTGTGGTTAAGTTCTTTCTTCATACCATTTTTTTAAATTTATTCATTCATTAACATTTAATCCTATACAACACTCTCAGAGAAAGTAAATTTTTACCAATTTAGAGTTGTGTCTCAGTTTATTTACTAAAGCTTGAATTTTTTATTTCTAAAATAAAATCCTAAGTGTCATGAAAGAACTTTATGCATTGTTAAAAATTCAAGGAATATAAACCTTTATTTCCTCGACATGTATTTATTGAGAACCTATTAGGACAGGATTTATTGGTCTGAAAAAGGGAAACCCAATTTAATGTACCATTATTTTATTGAAAGTAGTGAATCAGAAGTTCATATTTGCACATTCCACTTTGTAGTTGCCTCATTAGGGAAGACACAGAAAAGTGGCCAAAACAGTTCTCAAAAATAATCTAAGCTGAATTTTTCTATCCAGTTTTATCTGACTTTTTGTTTTGAATTATGAACTCAGGTATTAGCTTTTTCACTTTTCTCTTTCATATTTTTTTCAAGTTCATTTTCCCTTGCCTTTATTATTGTATACTTTTCCCCTATTACATAATGAATATTTCTATTTTGACCTACTCTTTCCTACCAATTTTAACTAATACCGGTTGCCTACATTTATAAACACTCCTGTGTGCTAAATCTTCCAATTGGATTTTGCTGTAGGAAGTTTTGTCTCTTGAAATTAGGATGTATCAATAAAAATAAATAAATAAATAGGAAAAGAAAAGAATTAAAAAATAAAATAAAATATGTTTTTTCCCCTCCCATGAGTGCCAAACATCTGAGTTGATTTAGCACTAAATGCTACTTTTTGAACACTTGATTTTAAAATAAAGAAATCTTACTGCAATTTGCCCAGTTTCATCTAATGAAGTCACAGTCTCCCTTCTCTCGGGGGAAAAAAAAAGAGGTTTAATGACACAGAAAATATGTATTATGCAATCTTCGCATGAGACTCAGGGGCAGGGAGGTGTGTCCCCCCTGGGGAAGGCAGTGGAACCATCCTGTTGGTCACGGGCCTGCAGCCCAGCTGGCACACCAGCCCACTGTGACACTACATTGACTATCTACTGTCCCACCACTGCTTCTGATTCTCTCTTTTATTTTATTGGTACATAATATTATATTTTACATGTTTATGGGATACATGTGACTATTTCGTACATGCACGGAAAGTGTAATGATCATGGGGTACCCATCACCTTGAGAATTTATCATTTCTATGTGTTGGGAAGATTTCAAGTTCAGGATAAAGTGGTGAAGAAAGTCAGGAAATGCAGCTTGATGAAGCCATTAATAAAATATACGTGGGAGGAAGAGAGATGTGAGCATTGTTTTCTGTCCTGTGTTTTTGGTTTCCTTTACACACGCCAAAGTAACTTAGGAAATCTGGCCATTTAGGCTTTAGCTGTGTCCTGGAACTTTGCAAGCAGTGAGGGAATTATGGAGGAAAACCTAAGAGACTTAGATTAGCACTTTACTGTCACCTAAAGTTTATGTTGTTTTATATAATGCCTAATGGCATTATTATCTAATAGAACCGGAAGTACAGTGGAAATTTTAAAAAATGGTTGTGGCTAACACGTTTTGTATTTGTGTATGCTTTATTTAACAACTCTAACTCGCTAATGCTGCTAATGCATTGCAAATTTTGTGGGGGAAGCTTGTAATCTTTGTAATAGTCTCATTTTTATCTTAAGAGGCTTTTTCCTAAGTCTTCATACTGGGAATGAACCTTGTAGTTGTGCAGCTACTTACGTTAAAGAGCACTCAATAAACAGTGCTATGTGTTGGTCTCAGTTTGAACCAGAAAATAAATAAGATCTCACTGGTTGGAGTCAATCATTAA
>RJWJ010016943.1:0-33729 GCA_004363605.1 Indri indri | reverse complement strand
TCAGCACTTCAGAGTCCCAGCAACCCAGGCTGTGTACGCCCCCCACTTGTTTCCAGCTGCAGTTACCCAGCCTCATCTCCCCTCTTCTTCTCTTTCTCCTCTCCCAAATCCCTTCCTGTCCTTCCCATCATCCCTTCCCCTCCTTCTCAGACACCCCCTTCCCCCTTCCTGTCTCTCACTCTTCCTTCCTCTCTCGTCTCGATCTTCGCTGTCCTGTCTCTGCCTTCTCTGCAGCCTCCCTACCACCGGTAGGAGGATAGCGTGGGCTCTCCAGGTGAGAGCACTTCCTTAGGCAAATGGGGTCAGTGGCCAGTGGGCAGGGATGCCTGTCTACAGGGATCCTTTCGGTGATTAGGACCCGAAACCACAGAGGGCTTTGCTGCTTTTTATTCAAAATAGGCCATCCTTCCCCAACAGCAGTGGCATATTCAACAGGGCCCAGCCGGGAATGTTCTGGTCTTGGCAGAGCTCTCCCTACCCCTGACTCCTCAGCCCCAGCTGTTCCCTGAGCCAGCCCATGTGTTGGCTTCATAAAGGCCGGTTCTGCCCTTGGCTGAGGGAACTCTAGATCAGCCCTTATGTGAGTGTGTCCTAGTGACACTCAGGCTGGACTCAGAGCAGCTTTGGATCATTCTAGTATGAGCCTAGTGAGCCCCGGTGCCCACGTGGGACGTGGCCTGGTGTATTCGGACTCTGCTGCTCTCCCTCCTTCTCTTGAGTGTGCATACCCCAGTCTGCCGGAAAGTGGCACCAGGAGCATTTGGTCCCCTGGCTTGAGACCTCCTCTCAGTCTGTCACCACTCACCCCATCCTTCTATTAATACATGGGATTATTTTTCTTTCTGTTTGAGTTTTTCTCTCTTGCTCGATGACATCCTTTTGTTTATTTCTTTGCTTCCCTATAACTCTGTTGGGCTGGACTTTGGCCTCTCTTGTTTCCTCATATGGCTTCTCTGCTTCTTGGTTGGCTGGAGATCGTGGCCGGAGTGTCAGTGCCCCCGTATTAGGTACTGTACCCATTCCAGGTGAGGTGGGGAGTGAGAATGCCTTTGTTTCCCTGCCTTGATGCTGCCCCGTCCTGCCTGCATTCCTGTATCTCCCTTCTAGAAAAGAGAGCCAGCTTCTTGTCCAGATAATCTGCAAGTACTTGGATCCCACATCCTTAGAATTTAAAGACATTAATTCACCTGGATTTAAAGTGTTGAGCTCACTAATTTCTCAGAGAAAGCCCGAAGTGTGCCTGAGTCCCTACTAGTCTCTTGGGTCTTGCCATGGATTTCTGCCCTGAAGGCAGAGCTGGGCAGATTCTTCTGGACTCTCACTGAGGGATGGCCCAGATTGGGGGAGAGGGTCCCAGAGATCACATCTGTTACTCTCATTCACACATCATCTCATTCTCCCAACCTCAGGAGACACAGAAAGTGGTTGGGACGACACTGCCATGGCAAATGACCTCTCATCCACGTCATCTGGCACCGAATCAAGTCCCCAGTCTCCTCTGACACCAGATGGTAAACGGAGTCCCAAAGGCATCAAGAAGTTCTGGGGAAAGTAAGTTGGTGGTAATGATCATAATCATATTGCTTGGAATTAATTTTCTTCTTGACTGGTTGAAGAGTCTGTGTAAGCTCCTAGTCCATTAGACATTGGAACAGCAGTAAAGCAGGGCAGTCATGTTTAGAGAGAACAATCTGAGTTATTTTTCAGGGCTGAGAGGAGGGGAAGTGTGAAAGGCACCCATTAAATATAGCCAGTTGCCTCACGTGTCATTCATTCTAAACAGCCACCCATCCCACACCCTCTGAGCACGTGCCCTGTGGCTTACACTCATCCAGTTTCACTTTGACCCCCATGGGGTGTGGCCCAAACCCCAGAGGCAGGAGCAGAATTGAGCCTCGAGTGTGGCTGAGGAGCTGTCGCAGGTTGTGATCCTGGATCTCCAGGGAGGTACTGGGAGTCGGTGCCGCCCAGAGTCCCGGGGCTGGCCTGCACGGCCTTGCAAAGGAGCAGGAGCGCTGGCTCCAGCCTTTCACACTGTCCCCTGGTAGTCTCCACGGATTCCTCTCCATGCAGAATCCGAAGAACTCAGTCAGGAAACTTCAACACTGATGTGCCAGGGATGGCAGAGTTTCGACGAGGTGGGCTCCGGGCCACCGCGGGGCCAAGACTGTCTAGGACCAGAGATTCCAAGGGACAGAAAAGGTAAGGTCCCCTTACCAGTCCATCTACAAAGAGCTTGTGAAATCCCCTCCAGGGTGGAGTGGGAGGGGTGCTGGTTGTCCCAGAGCCTCTGGAGATGGAAGGCAGGGACCCTTCCTTAGTGCAGAGCTTCTCAACTTGCCTGTTTGACACGTGTAGACATCACTTGTGCTTACAGGTATGCTGAGGGGAAGGCAAGCGGCTCCCTGAAGCAGGAGGTGGCTGGGCCCACCTCCCTGAGCGCCTCAACAACTGTGCACACACATAACCCGTTCTCAGCAGTGCTTTGCACACTGGATTGAGAAGCCCTGGTGCAGCCATTAAGAGCACAGGTTCTAGAATCCCAGACCTGGGTCGAAATCTCTGCTTTACCACTTCCTAGCTGTGAGCTCCAAGCCAAGTTGTATAACCTCTCTGTGCCTGTGTTTCCTCATTTGTAAGGTGGAGGTCAAAAACAAGTATTTTATTAAAGTTCTTATGAGGATTACACGAGCTACCGCCTCAGCTGCCTGCCATTCAAGGGTCAACATCCTCTAGTATATTTGGGAAAGAAAACATCGTCTCTTACCTGCTTCTGGGTCAGCCCCCACCTTCCACGCAGACTCTGCAGAAGGGCGCTGGTGGAGCCGGCCACATCTGCCATAATCCCATTGTACCAAACTTTACTGAAGGGCATTAAGTAAAGGGAGGGCACTAGAATCAAAATGGGAAGTTTCTTATGGCTGTTGCCATTGCACCCTCATAAAAAACACATAAAAACCATTAAATTTTCCAGAGGTCTCCTTGGTGGACACCCTCCGGTTATTAACTTTATCCTCTTTCCTTTGGTTTCCCTGCTCTGAGAAAGAGTGTCTCCCCTCAAACCAGCACAGGTGAGTCTTTACTTCCGTGTCCCGGGGACACCCCCTTCTATATCGTCTCCCCCATGAGGCAGTCTCTGCAGTACATGTTTCCAGCAGAATATCTCCCAAGGTCTGAGTTGCTCAGCCAAGGTCAGTGCTTCTGGGGGCCTTCCCCAGGAGTGGATTGTGACATTTCAAATCTAACCAAAAGGTGAAAAGTACGGTTTTACTCTCTTAAGTTTAGATTCCTTGAGACTGCCATACAGTGGTGCAAAGTAAAGGTAATTACTGAATAAGAAGGGCACAACTCAAATATCAGTTCTCAGAAATAATATAGTCTAGTTTCCAATTAAAAGAGAAGAGCATTTCCCTAAATGCATCATGTAGTTCACAGACTTGCATCCGCTGTGGAAGGGAATCTTAGCTTGTTTTTGCATGTGGGTATGATATTCGCCTTCCCTGGCTTGCCAACTTCAGGTTTCCAAGCTTTGCCAGGTCCTCCTGGTGTATGAGACACAGGACCTTTCCAGATCCACTTACACTCGGATGGGTATCCCCAGACCTGTATTATATTCAGGTACCTTGAAAACAAACCGGAGAACCTATCGACCACTAACTTTTAAAGGCCAGAGAATCAAAGGATCTGATCTGAGAAGTTAGCAACCAATTCAGAGCCATTAGAAAGTAAGCCAAAGAAAGATTACCTACTATATGTTTTGTAATTAGATAATTAAATTTACCTAGCAATTTTCTTAATGTAGACATTACTGTTGTTTCTTTTTTCTGAGTTGAAAAAATAAAGTTACGGTAAGCTTGAATGATTCATCTTTGTTCTAATTCTGGCTCTTTCTTTAAAGATTGATTCTAGAAGGGAAATCACTGGATCAGGGCATAAGGTCTAGGACCCTTAGGCATTGCTCCTAACCCAGGACTGCATTGTTAGGAAGCCCTTTGCATTCTCCCAGTCACTTTAGGGGATGGGATAACCAGTGTCAGAAACTTTCTTTGCCAAAGGAAAAAACTGCAGTTCAGCCACAGGGCTGCTTTGTTTGAATGTTTCGTGCTTTGTTAACCATAACAGTGGAAGATAAAGACAATAGAAATGAAGAGATCCTGATGAGATGGTTATGTTTAGTATAACAGTGCTTGTGGTAATGAATTTTCTGGTGGAAAAGAAAAACCTTTATTACCCTTAAGCAGAAATTTGATATAATTATATGCTAATGTCCTCTGGTGTTTATAGTTTATATATAGTTAGGTATAGCCTTAAAAAAAAATTATTGTCACTAATATGCTTGTAGGAAAAGTACTTTGTTACTGAAAGCCTCCAGCCCCAATTCCTTTTTTCCCAATGAAACAATTGTTTTTTTAAATACAATATTTGATAACATTTTATAGGAACTCTCTCTGTGGAAGAACAAATTTTATTGCCTTTTTTCTTCCAGGAAAGGTTTCACTGATTTGCATTCCAATCAGCACTGCTGTGTACAGAGAGTACCTATTATACCACATCCTTGTCAGCATTAAGTATTTAAATTTTTCTTTTTTTAAATTTGTCTACTTTTATAGACTTCCAAAAAATTATACTTTTATTGGTAATTTAGTTTTTGTGGTTTTTATTTTAATTCTTTTGTGAATTATCTGCCTTTTTTTGCTTTTTTTATTTATTAATGTCTTTCTTATAGATTTCTACCAGTTCTCTCTATATTAAGACATTAAGCCATGTCTAAAAATTGTGAAAAAGTATTTTTATGTTCGTGGCAGAATTTCACTTTTGTTTATGATATTGTGATATATGGAATTTTTATGTTTATGTCTGAGGTTCGTTGACTTTTCCTTTGTGATTTCTTTACTTTAATTTTTTTCCATGACTTTTTAAAACTGTGTTTGAATAATGTATTTGGGGATTTATTTTAGTATGTGAGTTTATTATGAGGTTTTTTTGTTGTTGTTGTTTTGTTTTAGAGGGAAAAGGCAGCAGTAAAGTGTAATGTTTAAGGCAAGCAGATTCTAGAGCCATAGCTGGGTCCCATCTTTGTGGAGGATTTTCTGAGCCGATCCACTAAGTGTATTACTCTTTGGGACTTCAGCTTTATAAGGGGTCTCCAATCAGACTGCTTCCCTGTCTCAGGCCCCATTTTATTACCTTTTCCCCACATTCATGGTCAGACACAGAGTTATCACAAATGTAAGGAAGCTTAAGCTTCGAGGGCCCTTATTGGTGTGGGATCCAGTCAGTGTGTTGACGGGCCGACCATTTTGGAAATTTTGCATAAATAAGGTATTTTAAACACAACCAGTTTTAAGACTGCTAACTCTTTACTCCAACTTTCCCTCGGTCTACACTTTTCCTTATATCAGATGATGTTGGAGTAGCTGTGGGGATTTTCAGGGACTGGCTAGGGCAAGTTGATTTTGGGGATCCACGTAGTTTGGGTTTAATGGACTATGTGTATGGTTTGCAGTCACTTCATGTTTTGTTTAGTTAGGTTTAGTTAACTAGCTGTCCTAGTGTACTAATGGCTTCCAGGATTACTTCTGCTCTCCATTGGGCCAGTTTGCCCAGCACTGCATACTCACTAGTGAAGTGTATACGGTTATTAATGGGCCATGTGTAGTCCCCGTCAGTGGGAATGGCATATTTGATAAATCTCAGATACATAATTTTAACTGCAATTTGGAAAGATGTTTTTGGATGTGTCAGTAAAACAAATGGTTTGGCGGTATGTGAAAGGTACCATCTGTCATCTCTAAATTCTTTCTTAGCGTGTTCGCCATGGCCCTGACTGAGGGGAGACCCTGGCACTGAGAGCGGCTGAGTTAGGTGTGAGCTGGGGCTGATTCTGTGGGACAGCACGAGTTTGGAGGGAGGAGAGAAGCCACAAAATGAGGAATGGGGAGACTGCTGAAGATGAGGACCGGAGCTCCAGGTTGTTTTGAAAAGGGGTACAGGACAGAGGCTTTCAAATTACAATCTCAAAAACACTTATGTCCCTTTTAGAAGTGAGAATGTCCCTCTCATGTACGAGACTGTTTGTTTTTTCCCAATTCCCAGAAGCAAGGAAATGAAAGAAAGAAAAACCTAATAAAATAATAGTAAAACAAAAGTGATAAAATGAGCATTGAAATTGAGAGAAATTATTCTCACATTAAGAAACAAATTATAAACAAAAAAACCTCCAGATCTTACAAAAAGTAGCAATTTGCTAAGAGCAGGAGATAAATTTCAGACAGAAGTAGTGACTAGGGTCCTAGATTGTTGTTCATATAAAGTGAATCATACAGACACATTGGAAAAATAGTGAAATTTCTGGCTGATTTTACATGATATACTGACATCAACAAACATAATGTAAAACTCATGCTACCACCACAAGGACATAAATAACACACTAGTTAATAGTCAATTCATTTGTTTAAGATTAAGTTTGAGATTAGCCACAGCATTAAAAACTTGAATGCTCGGTGGTTTCACCACTCACATATAAACGACACTTGATAGGTTTTTCTAAATTTAAATTAAATGATTCTAAGAATGCACATGACAATACCAATTATAAATTGTGAAGCTGAAACTTTTTTTTAACTATTATAAAAAATACTGATCAGTCATGCCAGAAGACTGACTCAAATATTACAGAGCTGTGGCCATATGAAGAAGCAATCAAAGAAATATGTACCCAAAATATGAGGGTAAAGTACTGCAGAGGTATATCGAGATGTTAATTAACAAAAATATTAAATTTTGTGGATTTTGTGATGTTTTTCATTTTGGCTACATTTCTCATTTCTTGTAATTTGTTTTCTCATTCTAAATAAACACTCAGTTTCTAATTTTATATTCAAATTTTTTAATTTTCTTAAAGGAGCATCCCAAATTTTGTGAGTTGCAGGCCTCCTAAAACCTGCATCTGTAACTATTCAGGACCCATTAAAACCCAGGCTATGAGTGATCAATACCTACCCCAAGGCACACATCTTATCTAGCATTTGTTCTAGAATAGCATTTCCTTGTCATTCTGGCCTATTAAGGAATTCTCTCACTTTAAGCTCTACCAGGCATTCAAAAAAAATTTTTTTTAAATCCAGCCTGTTTAGGGGGACTTTCCTAGAAGGAATATTTATGACTATCTAGTCTTCTACATTCTATTAGTCCTCATTTATTTTTAAAAATGAATATAAAGTTGCTCAGTCGAATCTCCTCTCCCTAAAGACTCTACTGGGATTTTTAATGTGCCATTATATTCACACTTTAAATGAAAAATTGATGTCTTTAAGAATTGATAGCTTTATAAAACCCAGTCATCCTGTCTGGGAACATGATCTAGCTCTTCATTTATTATTCATGTCTTGTTTTTTATCTTGCTCTGTGGAGTGTTGTAGTCACCACCTTCCCCGCCCCCCAGTCCCCATACGCAGTCACACAGGGTCCTTGTGTCCCCTGTTAGAGCAATTCCTGTACCTTTTAT
The DNA here is from genome assembly GCA_004363605.1 of Indri indri. NCBI lineage: Eukaryota > Metazoa > Chordata > Mammalia > Primates > Indriidae > Indri > Indri indri. Next base: position 26,219 of record RJWJ010016943.1, on the reverse strand, counting down.
AATTTTAGTTGCTGTGAGTGGGATTTTTTAAATTGTTTTAACAAAAGCATTAGTATCTATACATTGATGGTATGTAGAAAAGTGTTGATTTTTTTATGTAACATACAGATTACATATGTATATATGTGTGTGTATTTTATAAGTAGCCACCTAAATGAGCTCTCTTGGGTTTTCTAGGTGGGCAGTCCTACCATCTGAAAAAAAAATGGCTTACTTTTATTTCTACCTTTCTAATAGCTATATTCTTGTTCTCATTTAATCTCTCCTTATATTGGCTACAACTCTCAGACCAGTGTTATTAGTACTGATAAAAACATACTGTCTTTTTATTGACTTGAATGTGACTACCCCTAGAGTTTCATTAATAAATAAGGTATTAGCTGTTGATTGGTGGGATTGGGTTTTTTTTGGTTTGGTGTTTTTTTGTTTTGTTTTGTTTTGTTTTTTCTTTTAATGTTAGCTGACCCTCTTTTCCTAATATTCTAAGCATTTTCCTAAAAATTAGAGTGTTAAATCTTATTGAAAAGATGAATTATTTGTGGGTTGTCATCCTAACGTGGCCACCGTTCTGGGCTTATGGCATGTACATGCGTGTATGTGGACCTATGACATGTATACATGGTCTCAGGAGGATCATACCGGCTACCCAATGCTCTAAGCTGGAGATTTGAAATTCAGACTGTCTGTTATCAAGAAATGCCCGAGTCTACGTCACATGAGTATGTAGTAGTGGAATTTGTTTCAACTAAATCCCACGATCGGGGTTGCTTATTAAAAAGATAGTCCCTGAGCCAGGTGTGGTGGTGCATGCTGATACTCCCAGCAACTCTGGAGGCAGAGGTGTGAGGATCCCTTGAGCCCAGGAGTTGAAGCTTAACTTGGGCAACATAGATAGATCCCATCTCTGGAAAAAATAAAAAAAGTTCCTTGTTTATAAGAAGTCATTAAACTCAGAACCTCAGGCTCTCCCACTAACAGAAACATGCTGTTTTCCTGCTTCCCAGTGACGCTAACGCCCCCTTTGCCCAGTGGAGCACTGAGCGTGTGTGTACGTGGCTGGAGGACTTTGGCCTGGCTCAGTACGTGATCTTTGCCAGGCAGTGGGTGTCTTCTGGCCACACATTATTGACAGCTACTCCTCAGGACATGGAAAAGGTAAGGGCTGAGCTTGGGAAGGCTCCAGTTTCTCCCCAGACCAATGCATGGGGAGGACAGGACCCCCCACCCCTCCCACACATACAGGAGGATGGACAGAGGAGGCCGAGACCCCCTCTATAGCTGTGGGACATCCTGGGGCACTGTGCAGAGATCCATTGCCACACCCTCAGAGCATCTCCACCCAGACACCATGTCCTGAGGGCCAAGTCGCCTGCCAAAATTTCACATGTAGTCTTCATCTTTTAATTTCAGGAGCTAGGAATTAAGCACCCTCTTCACAGGAAGAAGCTGGTTTTAGCAGTGAAAGCCATCAATGCCAAGCAGGAGGAGAAGTCTGCACTGCTAGACCACATTTGGGTGACACGTAAGAACAGGCATACGTGGATTAAGTATGTTTCTGGCAATAACGAAGGGTAGAAAGAATCTCCCTATTAAATGTGTGCCTCAAAGGCAGCTGTCTCCTTGTAAAAGAAGACAAGGCAGAGGTTACTAAATCCTTTGGGGAATGAAACTAGAACCTCAAAATGATAATTTTCTCCTTTTTTTTTTTTTTTGCATCTACATTCTCCCACTCTCATGAATCTTGACACGCCTGTTTTTTCTGTACTGTTAGGGTGGCTTGATGATATTGGCTTACCCCAATACAAAGACCAGTTTCATGAATCCAGAGTTGATGGACGAATGCTGCAATACCTAACTGTGGTGAGGACTTTTCCTTTAAATATTTCAGTTGTCCCTATGAGCACTCAGCTCAGGTGTACCCATGGTGGTTATTTTAAACTTGATTTTACCTCTTCCCTCATATTCTTAAGGCCATGAAATGGTATTGTTTGTCACATAAGAGGTCCCAAATAACAGAGTACAAACCATTGTGATAAGAGAAGTTATTGGTGTATCCATGTGCACCTTCCTGAGGTACGGTAGATTGGTCTGTGTTTGGCCCGGGAAGGGACGTCAGAGGTCTTCTGTCACTTTGGAAACTCTGGTTCATCAACCAAAACTTTCCTCTTCCAGAATGATCTACTCTTCTTAAAAGTCACCAGCCAACTACATCATCTCAGCATCAAATGTGCCATTCACGTGCTGCATGTCAACAAGTTCAACCCCCACTGCCTGCACAGGCGGCCGGCTGATGAGGTGAGGGGAGGATAGTGTCTCTCCAGGTAGCCCTGAACCAGGACACCTGAAACCTTGAGCGTGAGAAAACAAGAATGTCGTCATCACAACTGGCTGCCTTTCAGATCACGGTGCTTGGGATTCTTTCCTTTGCTCGAGCTTGATGTTGCCCGGACACCCCTGTTTACCTGTACTTTGTGTCTCACAATAGCCATAGACTTCCAAGCTCCCACCCTCCCTTGGGGAGACACATGCTATAGGCCAGAGGGCAGTGGCAATGAGTCTTTCAAAGTCATCGTGTAATTCAAGGAGATGAGGAGATGGTGCAAAGGAGAGAGAAGGCAAAGACAAAATGGAAAGATGTGTGTCCGGTAGACAGAGGAGAGGAGAAGAGCCAGAGGAGGAGGAGGGAGGGAGAGCCCTTAAGGAACCAAACATTTCAGAATAGGTTTTCCTACTTGTAGATACCAAATTAACTGACCTCCAGGCCCAGGTACACAGGGGATCCATGAACAGGTCTTGCTAGAGAAGAAATAGTGTAGGTAAATACTAGTACCCCATATCAGAGTGAAATACTTCATGATTTTCCATGAACCTTGGTGTTCGCGGTGGGCCCCGAAGCTGAGGGGTTGTCAGTCACATCTTGTCGCCTCTGTTTCTGGCAACTGAGTATAATCCTGCTGCAAGATTAACTCAGCTTCCTGAGGAATTAAAAACATTTTTACCTTCACCCTCTATCTCCTGTTTTCTCCCTGTTCAACAAACATGTTTTGAATGCCTTGTATGTCAGGCACAGTGCCGGGCATTTTGAAGACCATGAAGCCATGTGACGGCACTTGGGTATAAGTATCTTAATGTGCGCTCCCCTAAAACGTTTGGCCACACCAGAGAGAGCTTTTGTCTATAAAACACTCAGCTTACAATTGACAGTCATCTTTAAAGTTCTGTTGAATCATGGAATGAATAACTATATGTCTTCATTTATTCATCCCAAAGTTAACCAGAAGATTAGGGAATGACAGGATTCTGGATTCAGATATCTTGAGTGTAGAAGATCCTGCTAGATTCAGTGAGAGCTCCATTTCTTGGAAACTGGGAAGGCTCTTAGGCAGATGGTCTGGCTGGCCTGGGTCACTAAGCTTGAGGGTCTTCTCAATCCTGCCTCAGATGCCAGACCCACAGGGGCTAACTCTACAGAGGAGAGTGGTGGGACCTAGTAAACCTAACTTATTTCTTCTCTTCCATCTCACAGAGTAACGTTTCTCCTTCAGAAGTTGTGCAGTGGTCCAACCACAGGGTGATGGAGTGGTTGCGGTCCGTAGACCTGGCGGAGTATGCTCCCAACCTTCGAGGGAGTGGAGTCCACGGAGGTCTCATTGTGAGTGGCTCTTCGGCCTAGCCCACCTGCTTTGGTACAAACTGGGGTATTCAGAAACTGTTTCTGAAAGGCCAGACATAAATTCTAGTGAAAAAATAGGTACTTCACCTGAATCCCCTGCATAATTTGAAGTCTCAAAGAAAGTATTTTGGTGATTTGTGGTTGAGAATTAATATACCTCATGGAAACAAGGTGGCTTCTGGAAAGACTTCCTTAGCAACAGACCCAGAGGATTCCAGATCAATGGAATTGCATGAGGACCAGCTCTTACCAAACCAGCTCCACCTGTTCCTACAGGAACATGGGGGCTGGGGAAGTGAGGGGGAGGCCATTAGAAAGTGACTTCCTGCTTACTACGATGGGATCTTTGCCACTACTCAGATCCATCAAGTGGCAAAGCCACAGGGGAAATGAGGGAGGGGGTGGTGGCTTGGATGTTGTCCAGAAGGAGACTCTGAGAGACACCCTTATCAAAGAGGTCCTGGTTCTCTGCTGGTCTGTGCAGATGAGGTGCTCAGTGGACACATGCTCCAGTGTCTGCTCAGAGAAAGGAGTGGGACAGGGCAAGTGGATGAGTTGCAGCTCCTGACCTGGGGCTCTTCCAGGCCCAGTGGCCGATTTCTCAGTATCCCCCACCTGGAGCCGTTTGTGGTCACTCCCGGCTAGATTTGTCTGTGGTTTCTTTTTAGATCCTGGAGCCGCGCTTCACTGGGGACACACTGGCTATGCTTCTCAATATCCCACCACAAAAGACACTCCTCAGGCGCCACCTGACCACCAAATTCAATGCCCTGATTGGTCCTGAGGCAGAACAGGAAAAGCGAGATAAAATGGCCTCGCCAGCTTACACACCACTGACCACCACGGCCAAAGTGCGGGTGAGTTGCCAGACCCTTCCTGGGTGGGCCGTGGGGCCTTTGTTCTGCAAGAGCTGGCTCAATGCCTGCAGCCAAAGCATTGTGGGTAGCCTGGGCACAGAGGCTCTTCAGCCTTTACTGCGGTCCTGTTGCCTGCGAGTCTTTGCTAGGCCAGTCCCTGCCCATCTTGAGTCCAAGGAAGAGTGCAGGCTTCTTTACACAGAAGTGGTAGGAACAGAACTGTGTATTCTGTACACAATAGGTGCAGGAAGCACCTACTGTCAGGCAGCGGGAAGCTCCTCCTCTACGCCAACGCTGCCATGACTCAGCTTGCAGGGCAGAGGAGCTCCGAGTTGGGCTCCCTTCACTCAGGCCTGTCTGCATGCCACAGCACCACGAGGTCTTGGCTAAAGCTGCCCTGACAACACAGGAAGTGCTCCTGTTGGCAGCAGGTCCCGTTTGTCTTGTTCTGTGAGGTGGCCAGCACGCAGCTGTCCAGAGGTCCCGAGGTCATCCAAGCACCAGCACTGCTCACTGGGGCTCCCTGAATCCCACAAAGCCCTTTAGACCCGCCTGAGCCACACTTCCTCAGCCCACATCCTTGCCAGGCTGCAGGTCCAGACAGTCTCTGGAGGCCAGGCCGGCCCTGTCCTAGCAGCATGTGGATGCCTCAGGCCTAGCTAGAACTCACGAGCAGACCCCTTCCCCATGGGAGCAGGGTGGGAAGTGTGTCTCGGGGAGTCGAGCAGAGACAGTGCCGGGTGCAGCTTGTCCAGTGTGCCTTTTGAGGGCACTGGGTGCTGACGGGGTACTCTCCACATGGTGCCAGCAGCTGTGATGCAGCGAGTTCTCCAGGCTCGGCCTCAGGTGCAGAACTGCGGCGTTCTGTAGGAGGTCCCAGTCCATCTGTGGAAGTAAGAAAGTCACTGGCGGGGCAGAGCCAGGCGTGAGTTTCAGGCACAGAGTCTTGGAGGGGCAGCTTACTTATCCGTTGGCCTCTTCTGCCACACAGAAATTGCTTACAGCTGTGTTTTTTTCAGAGTTTTTCTAGAAGTAGTTAGCCTTATTCCTTTCCTCATGAACCTGCTCGGAAATATATTGTCAGTCATATCTGTACACTGGCTATATAATCTTCTCATAATCTTGCATTTGCTATGTTTCAGCCAAGGAAACTGGGATTTTCACATTTTGGAAACATAAGAAAAAAGAAATTCGATGAATCGACGGACTACATTTGCCCGATGGAGCCCAGTGACGGCATCAGCGACAGTCACAAGGTCTACAGTGGTTACCGGGGCCTCAGCCCCCTTGATGCCCCTGAACTGGATGGGCTGGACCAGGTGGGACAGATTAGCTGACGCCCTTGTCACCTGCCCTCTCTGTGCACCCTGAGCACTCACAGTAACACCGTGTGTCACCGTGTAACCGCACCTCACCCCCTGCACGCGTGCATGACTCACAGAGAACATTCCAGCAATTGTGGACCCCCGGGCTAGTCTCTCTTCAAACCCTGACGGTGGCCAGGAAATGGAGCTACACCTCTGCCAAGGGGCCAGGCTTTGGGGACTATTGCCAAAGGTGGGCTCAGGAGGAAAGACAGCTAAAGACACTTTTACATTTTTAGTTATTCTTGATGTCCATCTTCAGCACCAGTAGAAACACATGAACTTGGACACAGGTCCAGAGAACCTGGTCACTGCCAAGAGGCTCAGCTCTCGGACATCTCCCTGTGCTTCAGCTGAGGGAAAAGCTCAAGTGCCTTAGGCCTGTGGGCCACAGTCTTAGCTGAGATCAGTAGGGGCAGGCAGCTGGGACTTGTGTCACAGTGACAATGGAATTGTGTTGTGCCTTACTACAGAGGTGGCTGCTGCTTTCTGGTAATAAAAATGATATTTATGTACAAAGCCAACAGTGCAACATATACTTAATCTTGTTGGAGGAAGAGAGCTGGATATAGCTGGAGACCGCGTCCTACTCATTGTGTAGCCTAAGAGCCAATGACACTGAGGTGGCCTTGGGTGGGTGCACACTCAGGATTCACTCAGGGGATGGAACAAGGAGGGACCCCACCCCTCTTTAGAGGAGACCTGTGGCCTTGCTGCTACAGGCTCCACCTCTCTCTGTCACACACATCCTGACTGTAGGTCACATCTGTCGTGCAGACCCCACAGTTGGTTTCCGTTTCAGCAGCGTGAGCCACCTAGTGCAGGGGGAGGTGGGGAGATGAGAAGGGCAGCCTTGCTGGAAAGACTCTGCTCTTTCATGTGTTTATCAGCTTCTCCGTCACTGGCTTAGCTGGGCTCGAGACTGGGTGGGGGTTGGTCTGTCTGCTGGCAGAGCTGGAACAGATCAGTCCTCTTGATTTAGAGGCTGACTCGCTGATAATGGGTCCTCCAGATGGGCCCTGTCTGGCCAGGGACCGAGGGAGAGATGTGCTTTGCCAGTCTGGGCTCCGGCTCATAAGATTCCAGTTCACCCCAGGGCAGCTTTTGGCTCCACTGGGTCCCCTGGGCCTCATCTACAGATGAATAGCAGCCATATCGTAACTATCTGATGGCCAGGGCAGGGCCCGATGTCCCCAACGTGGCTCTGTGATTCTGTGTAAGGCAGCGGAGGCGGTGTAAGATTTGCTTCTTAAACTACTGGCTGCCTCAGGCCACCTCCTCTGAGGTGAGAAACGTGGGCACAGCTTGCAGCTGGCAATGCCGGCGTTTGATCCCAGCGCCAGGGCCACTGGCTGACAGGTGATCATTCAGGCCGATGCCTGGCCTGTGCAGCTGTAGAGAGCCGGTCAGGGCAGGCTTTGTCCCTTGCTTCTTATCACATCCTGGTGAGAGAATCTCTGCATGCACCTGTTTACAAACCTGCATGGAATTGTTTTGCCACTAATTCTCTGTGCAGCCTCAAGCAAGTCCCGTTCCCTTTGCGGACCTCAATTTTCCCACCTATAAAACAAGGGGTTATACTTGATGCCCTCCGAATTTACAGAGGACACTTCCAAATCTGCTGTGTCTAAACAGGTTTAGGGAAGAAGCAGCAGGCCAGCATTACCTGGGGAGAGGGAGGCAGGCTCCCAGGCAGTGAGGAAGCTCCATCAGCAGCTTCCTGAAGACACCCACTCGTACCAGGGCATTTGTGTCTGGGCTTCTGTGGGTTCCTGGAAATTGTCAGTCTGTTCAGCACCCTGAAGGCCATCATTCCTGCTGCTCTCTGCTCCTGGAAATAGCTAGAACACTGAACAAATGCAGAACGGCTACTTCTGACAGGCCCTGGCTTTGTGAACCCTGAGTGCTGGTGCCGGGTGGGGCCCCAGGAGAGATGAACCCGTGGTGTGTGCGACAGTGATGCCTTTCCCCAGGAACAGCAGCAGCATGTGCTCCACCCACCGTCACTCCTCAGGGCTTGGCCCACTCCTTGCCCGTCCCTCCAGTGTGCTCCGGAGGAGCCAGGCCCAAGCAGGCCAGGACTTGCATGCCATCTCTGCAAGTCACAAGCTGCACTGTGTGTGCTGACCAGGCTGCTGCCCATTTTACAGATGGCACCTTCAGAAGGCACCGTGACGCAGATAGGGCTCCTCTCCCAAGACATCCACCGCCTTACGGTAGGTCTCTGACCCCTTCCCCGCAGTAGGGCTGGTGCTGGAGAGGCCGGGTGAGTTTGGTGTGGTGGGGCACAAGGCCTGAGGGGGAGCAAAGAATGGTGCTGGGTGCTGGGGTCAGAGCCCTGAGGCAGAAAGCATCCCAGGGGCCTTCCCCGTTGGCCTGTTGCTGGGCCTTGAGACCCTCAGGGCATCAGAAAGGCTCAGGGGCCTTTAGCTGGAGTCAGCTAAAGCATGCTGGTCTCAGGTCCTCTCCCCTGTCTCAGAGCTGGCAAGGAGACCGAGGTGCTCAGCAGCTCCAGGTCACCTGTCTAGTCAGCCCTAAGCTCAGGCCACATCTCTGGCCTAATGGACACGGTTCTGCCCTCTCTCTGCCCAAGAGACACATGCATTTCCCATCACACCTCTGACTTGGTGGATACCACAGTCATGCGAGCACATCCTGGCATGCCCAAGGGGACAGACCGGATCATAGGGACGCATCTTGGTCTCAGGAAAGAGAAGGCGGCTCAAGTACCTGCCCTGCCTTTGCCAGCTCTGGGACCTTGAGTGTGTCTTTCTCTCTGAGCCTCAGCTTCATTGTCTGTAAACAGGGCTAATCATATCCTCCTTGCCAGGCTTTTAGGCAGACGAGAGCTGGTAGTAAAAGACAAGAGCTAGCCACAGAGCACAGATTTGGTTTTGAGGCCCGCAACTCCCAGGGCCCTTTAGTTCCCAAGCGTCACGTCACTGAGCCCGTGGGCTGTGGTGTCTGTCCACATTGAGGCCCAGTCACTGTACTGACCTACTGAGGCACGATTAGAAGAAAGGAAAAGGATGGGAGAGTCTCCCTGTGTCCAGGGAAAAGACAGGAGAGTCTACCTGAGTCCAAGCAGGATCACTTTTGTTCAACTTTTTTATTTCTTGGCTTGAACACTGAAAGGGATCTGTCCAACCTTGCCCTTCTGATCTCTGCTAGACCTTTGGTGGCCTTGACATAGCAACTTTACCTCCAAGACAAGCAATTTATTTTTATCTTAATAGTAGTGTTTATTCTGACCCAGTACTGGGGCTCCCTGACACAACATACACTTACAGGACCCTGGCCTCAGCCGTAGACCACACTCAGTGCCCCTCTGCTTCCCACGTAGCTGCCGCAACCCTGTTAAACTGCCCCTTCAGCTGTGTGTCCTTTCAGACCATGCTGAGCCAGGACCAGCTGCTGAATGACTCTCGCCTGGCTGCTCCCAACGCTGATGGCTGGAGATGAGTTTCTTCGTGGCTGACAGCCCAGAGAGGCACGTGTGGGGGCCCCGAGCCTTGCTTCAGTGGGGAGCTGGCACACAGCCTCCTGCAGAGCCCGGTTGGGGCAGGCAGGGTGTCTCGCCCAGGGTGCTGGCAGGAATGCAGCAGAGCTGTGAGACAGATGTCCAGGAGGTGGCCCTACTGTCCCTATGTGTTTGCAACCGTGCTGTGCAGCTTTTGTACCTTTTGTACTTTTATACGTGCACTGCCGACCACTTTTGTGGGAAGGGCAATGAGATGTGAGCACACAGACACAATGGCTCACGAGTTCCTGGGGACAGCCTGGAGGCTCTTACACCAAACAGGAAGAACTGTTCATAAAACTTCTGCTGGAAAAAAAAGATTCTGGAAAAAAAGTGAGTGTTCAGTAGTGACTGAGCTGGGTGAAATGGCAATGGGGAGGTCCCTCAGGGCTGCTTCGCAGGAGCGTGTCTTTCCAGTCACAGGAATGCGGTCGGGAGGGGGCATTTAGGGTACGAGCGGGGGGGAGAGCAAGGCGACGCCTTCCAACTGCCCTGGCTGCCGGCCTCCATCACCCTCGCATGCAGGGCGTGTCTGAGCAGAGGCGTCTGAGAGACACAGCAGTCTCCAAGGCCTTTCCTGCATCAGCCTCAGCTGTAATGCCTGATTAAACAGCTCCCCCAAGCGGAAGGCTCTTGAGCACCTCAAACTCGACACGTTTCCACCGCAACTCACCATCTTTCCAAACAAGCCTGTTTTCTGTCCCCCACCCCAGTGACACAGTGCCCTTCCCACCCAGCCCCCTCCTCCCCACCAGGACTGCTGCAGTTCAGGCCTCATCTCGCACCTGAGCACTGCAGCTGGATGCCAGTTGGTCCCTTCCAGATACTCTCTACCCCATGCCCGGGGGACATTCCCTAAGCACTGTTTTATGCTGTCATCCTCAGTCACAGAAATGCCACAGGTGAGCACCCAAAGCCCTTCCCATCTTGAGCCCTTCCTGAGCCCACTCTTTAGTCTTTGCTAGACTAGTCTTTGGGCTAGAGAATGGGGTCAGAGTCAAGGGAAGAAGAAATCTGATGCTGATGAGGTCAGCAGGGACAGACCAAGAAAGGCCTTGTCAGCTAGGCCCTGGAATATGTATGTCATGGAGATGGGGTGGCCAGGGTGGGGACTAGAGCAGTGATCCCCAACCTTTTTGGCATCAGGGACCAGTTTCATGGAAGACAATTTTTCCAAGGACTGGGGGGGGAGGGGGGCATGACAAGCGATGGGGAGCAGCTGTAAATATAGCTGAAGCTTCATTCCCTTGCCCGCTGCTCACCTCCTGCTGTGCGGCCTGGTTCTGAAGAGGCCATGGACCGGTCCAAGGCCTGGGGGTTGGGGACTGCAGTGAAAGCAGTGAAGGGTTTAAAGCAGGTGGCAGCATGATCAGATTTGCTTCCTAGAAAGACATCGGAGGGCAGGATCCTACTTATGAAGGGCCCAGCATAGTACTTTCCCTGGATGGGCGATTCACTGGCGATGCCCTGAACAGGTCGGTGGATGAAGGCTAGCGCCCCATCCCTCCTGCCCCCTCACAAGCCTCTGTGACGCCACCCCTGGGTGTGGACACCCGTGGGTAACACACAGCTGTACTTCAGAGAGCTGTCTAGAGCCACGTTCCTCCCCTCCCTCATACACACCTGTCAAGTAAGAGATCCAGGGCCGCCAAGCTCCAACACTGCTGCTGTTTCAGTTTTTGTGAAAAGAGGAACAACTTAAAACAACCCAGGTTGAAGCCAGCTCTGCCACCTATTGGCTGAATGTCCTGGGGACACTTAGTGTCTGTGCCTCAGTTTCCTCATCTATAACATGGAGAATAAAATCCTCACAGAATCTCTGACTTGTTATGAGGATTACATGGAATTGTGCAGAAGCAGCTCTACCCAGTCCCAGGTAACAGCGGTAGTATGTCCTCCTGGCCATGAACGGCAGGTGGCGCTCTTGGTCACTTGCATCATTGGTGACCTGCATCGTCGGTTTAGTGATAAAAAGGATTTAAAACATAGTTTCTAGAAGCTAACTTTGCAAATTGAGAAGCTTCTGTATGTAACCACCCCTACCATGGTCCCTAGTGCCAGGCTGAAGCCTAGCATTTAGAAAACGGTCGGCTGTGCACAGTGCCAGGAGTCTAGGAGGGATTCCTGGAGCCCACCTACCCTGTGGACGTATTGTCTTGACGTGTGTTTTTAATACCATGCCCATTTCAAGGGTCTCCCACAAGAGAGGAACGGGAGTCCATGGAAGGTGCCTGAGTCCTCTAGTAGGTCTGACCTGAAAAGCAGAACACTCTGGGGAGAAGGGCTCAAGAGAGATTATTGAGAGTTGATGTGACCCCACTTGGATTCTTCTGGAATTCTGCTCAGGTACTTTGTCAGTTCTAAGCCCCCTAGATATGCAGAAACCAATTCACATGCAGGGCAGGTCAAGGCCTCCTGACTGCCCAGCAGGTTCCCCACAGAGCCACACTTCAGAGGCTGGCTGCTCTGTACTTAAGTTTATTTCACTAAACCAAGGGGTGAGATACTGAAATGGAGCTCTTCCCAGCCTCCAAGCGGGGAGGCCTCGGAAGCCACTTTGTCTCCAGCCCCTTGGGCCCTTCTCCTTAGGCCCACATCCAAAAGAGGAGAAGCAGTGTGTTCCCACGGGTGTGTGGTGAGGCGCTTGTGAAAACATCCCAGTTTAACATGGTAAAGCTAAACCACTAAAACAGATGAAAGGGACCCGGCAAATTTGCTAAGAGCACAGGAGGTGTTAGTAGGTAAAAATCATATCCTTGGTATAACCCAGCTTCTCCAGGTTCGGGTGAGCGGCTGTCTGGATCAGGGGCGGCGGGCCACACACCAGGATGAGCGTGGACGTCCCAGGAGGAGGGAGGTGCTCCTTGATCATGTCGGCGGTAACAAAGCCTGAGCTGTACTTCCAGCCTGAAATGAAGCAGAGGCAGAAGAGCTGTGGGGTGCCAGGGGAGTTCTCGACCCCAGGCCTCCCCACCACCTGCCCTCAGGCCAGGGAGGAGGTGGCAGGGCTGCTCTACGAAGGCTTAGAAGTCTCTGTACTTCTGTTCCCTATGGAAAGCCTGAGAAGTAGAGGATGTGGGGGTGTCAGCCCCATGCGGGCTCACTGCTGGGACCCTGTGGTCTGCTGGTGTCTGCCTGCTGTTAGCGTTGATGAGGATGGAGAGCTCCACGGTGGGGTGTACCAGGGTGATGTGAATCAGCAGTGTGCTGGAGTGCTCCAGCAGTGTGCGGTGTGGTGTGTTTGTGGAACTGCTCAGTCTGGCGGTGCCCTCTGCTGAGCAGAGAGCTGTATGACAAGACGGGTACCACAGGGTGCAGTGTGGGAGTGGTTGCTGAGGTGCTGGCTGAGGCTATGCAGCAGCTGTCGGGGGCTTAGCACATGAAGACTGCTGTCCAGGTGAGGTGGGTGGTGAGGGGGGCGGTGGCCGTGAGCAGAGGTGTGAATGGTGAAGGGGTGAGTGCCCATATTAGACACCATGTGTGTGACGGCTGCGTGGGGTGAGTGTTCAGGGTGGCTCAGTGTCCCTCTCGATGTTCAATGCAGTGCGTGGAGTGCTGCTGAGACATGAGATATTGGACACCCGCCCTTGACTGTCCTTATAAGCAGGTCATCCCAAATCCTTTCTCCCCCAAACTCTGGCCTCAGATGGGAAATGCAAGAGCCCAAGGCCCTACCCCCAAGTCCAGTCCTAAAAAACAAAACAAAAAGCCAGAGACCAGTCCTGGAGGTGGTCAGGGGTTGGAACTGACCCGTGACAGGTAAGGGCAATGGGGATCATACCAACAGGAGGCCTGTCCAGGGTGTACCACAGGTGGAACTGGTCTGAGTGAATCCTGGCAATTTCTTCAAGCTCCTTTCTCACCAAGATATCCTGCTCTGTCTAGAAAAGAAGCAACACTAGAAAACCCCATCCAGGAACATTCTGTTCTCCAAATTGACTAGATCGGTAAGCACATCCCACTACCCCAGCCTGAGTGCAGTAGACTCTCAAGGCACATAAGAGTTGTGCAGCTGCTCCTGCAGGTCTTGTGGATGGACTTGGTGGAAGGTTGTACGTTCCCACAGAGCTGCAGTGCCTGCCTCCAGCTAGAAGGACGACTGGGCCGGCTGGAGTGGCTTCACTCAGAGCTCCCAGCCCCACCTACACTCACGCTGAGCTCTAGGCATGGCAAACCCGGATGGAACAAGCTCAGGGCAGACGACCCCGGATCTCCTGCAAGGAATGCAGTAGAAGAGCACTGGAGATCTGAAGGGAAGGAAAACAGTCTGGAGCCTCGCTTGGGGAAAAGGGAGCCGCAGCCAAAAATACTTGTCACAGGCTCAGAGATCACAGAAGACCTGGATCTTAAAACCTCATGATTCTTGTCCCAATAATTCCACTTCTGGGATTCTTTTTGAGAAAATAATCTAAAGGAATCAAGCCGAGGCACAGTTATTCATCACCATATCATCTATAACTGAAAACCAAAAACAACCTAGAGGTAGGAGATCTAGAAGATCCAGTAAATTATAGTGCAACTTGATATAAACTGGGGCGAAAATATTTATACAGCATTTTAATGAGAAGAAAATGGTAACAGTGAAAAAAACAAAACTATATATAGATATGTATTTGCAAATATATAGCATGTATAGAAAAAAGACAAAAAAGTATATTCTTTGTATTTTCCAAAATTTACACTGAGAACATTTATGATTTTATACTCGAAAAAAACTAACACATGTATTAAGGAAGAAAGGAAAGCTCAGTACTCAGGCTTAGCTGGGAAGACACAGGAGAGTTAAACAAACAGGAGCGAAGAACAGGCCCGGACTGGGCTGTTCCAGCTGCCAGGGGCCCTCCCACAGCCGCAGGCGCCCAACCAGCAGGAGCTCAGTCAACCGGGGAGGAATGAAAGCAGGGCCCCAGCTCAGCGAACATTCCATCCTACCCGCCTGCAAGCTCAGGGCTGACTCGGCAGAACTGACCTGGTTGGCAAAGATGAGGGACATCTTGGTCCTGTCCCTGGGGTTCTTGGTGATGTGGCGAATGAGCTGCAGCATGGGCGTGATGCCTGGAACACAGGGGCGGGCAGGCCAGCCTCCTCCCTGTCTCTGAGCCCCCAGTCCCGGCCTACAGCAGCTCCATGGCTTTCCTTGGCCCCAGTTATACTTTTCTTACTTCTGTCCCCAAAACTCAAGGTGGGGAACAGCCCTTCATTTGGGTTTTCCTTTCTAATGCAACAGCAAGTCAGAAGCCCTTTCTCATGTTCATATGACAAGATGGAAAGGATATTTTGAGCTCTTCAGGGTCCTCATTTATAAAACAGAATTCATGACAAGTGAATATAATCATTTTAAAAGTGCCTATTATGGTGCCCGGCACAATGTTTGTCTCCTTAAGGGTTTGTTCTCTTCTTTCAGGCATTTATTTTCAAGGGATGGGGAGAGTCAGGCTGGAACTGGATCCAGGAGCTCTTGGGAGACCATGGGCAGGCCAGCCCAGCCTGACTTGAGAGGCTCCCTGTGACTCCCTGGCAGCCACCATACGGTTAGGGGGAGCAGGGCACACAGGGTCCATTTCAAGACCTGTCACTGGTCCATCATTCCTACTCACTACAGCTAGGAGGCGGACTCTCTTATATCATCCCTTGTAGGATCAAATAACTCCCAAGGCAGAACAGTTTCAGTGCTCACCCTTTGGATGAAGTCCCCAGAAGCCTCTTACCTGTGCCCCCAGCAATCATTCCCAGGTGATGGACCAGTTTTTTTTCAGGCTTGCTTGTTTTGTCTGGTCTCACTCCAAGATTCCCTGGAAACACAGAGAGTGTTTCTGACCTGCGCAGCTCCTGCGCAAGAGAGACTGCAAAAGATCACTGACTTTCCCTGGGACTTGCAGGAGGCAAGTCCACCTATGGGATTGTCTGCACCATTTTAAGCCAGAGATGTGGGCCAGGGCAGCCTGCTCGGACAGCCCTGGTGCGCCAGTGCACAAAGAATAAAGCCTGGGCCTCCTCAGGGAATCGCTGGGCCTTTTCTTCTGAGGAAAAGAGAAGTGAGCTGAAGTTAATACGCAGCCTCAAAGAGCATGCTCACCCACAGCAGGGGTCAGTGAGTAAATGATGAACATGTGAGTGAAGGAGCTGGTGTGGGCTCCATCCATCCACCCATTTTGCAGTCTTAGCAGGCACATTTTATGCATCAGGCACGTGCTGGCGGTAACAGTGATGAGGGCACACCAAATCATTCCCCCACTTTAGTGAAGCTAACAGACTCGTGCATGGTTGATGGGCGCGGTTATAATTGTGTGTGAATGAATGTACAAAGACTTTAAGGACAAGCCATGTGACTCAAATCTGAGGAGTATTCTAGAACAATGGAACCACTGCAGGAATCTTGTTCCTCCCAGCTGGAAGCCCAGCGTGAACCCCACCAATACCTGGCCCATGGTAGAACAGGCGCCCATTTGGCCCTCGAAAAAGGATGGTATCCCCAATTTTCATGTTCTCCAGGTACTGAGTCATCTTCCCCCCTTCAGGATAATGGGGGTGTACATTTTTGAAGTAGATCTGAAAAACAAGGCAGCAGTTTTCATGCCCCCAGACCTTAGGCCACAATTAGAAAATGCATTTTGCCACTGGAAGCTGTTCAGAGAAAAGGCTCTGCCCTCACAGTTGCTGTAAGCAATCCCTGAAGACAACACAAGGTTAAGCGTAGCTTCACTGTTTGACACTGCTGGAAAGCCCTGTCCAGGGCATGTGTCCCCTCAGAGAAAAAGCACTGCCCAGCCACCCCACCACCCTCAATAGGCTTGGAAGCACGAGGCAGCTGGACAAAGGTGGGCATCATTTACCTTTATAATTAAGTCCACAAAGCCTCGGTCGTCATCACTGGAGACAGGCGTGTAAGCCCTGACCACCAAATCATTTTCAATTCTGGCCAAGACATGGACATAGTTACCTACAGAAAAGGTATCAAATGTGAAGTCTGAGCATGGCCAGCCCAGACAGGACCCAGAAATCCCATACAGGACTGAGTTCCAGCGAGGAGGGGCAAATACTCCAACAGGATGTAGGGGGAGGAGACAAGCAAAGAAGGAGCCATGTCCAGGATGCCTGGACCCTAGGTCTGCCCTTGGCAAGTCACTTCACTTCTCTGGGTTTTGGCCTCGTCATCTACAAAGTGGGGATGATATAGCTGTCCAGCTATGATCACAGTGTAAGTGCTTTGTGGAACAGCAAGAGCTAATTAACACACTGACTGCCACACTAGAAAAAAAAATTTTTTTTCCTTGAGGCCACAGTGTTTTATTATGAAAATAGAATAAAAACTTCAAAAACAAAACAATCCTTTCTAATTAATGAAAAATTTATTTTGCATTGTTTTCTGTGCATGAGTTATATGCAACTTGAAAAATAGCTCTCTCAACTCCCAAGGTGAAGAGACATATGAGTTACATAGGCTTTAGAGGCCACAGGCTCAAAACTAGCTTGACTTAAATAAAATTCGCATGGCAATTAATGTGTTAAAAATAGAAGGTAAGCATTAAAAATTATAGAAAAGACTATTTCCCTTTTCAAGACAAATATATTGCCTTCACAAACTCATTTCTTCCTAAACAGAGTGTATCACTGGGATCTGTGAATAAATTACAGCTATCCCATCTGTATCCTGGTGCCAAGCACAGAGCAGGCCTGGCCTCCCAGACACTGCAGGGCCTCAGGAATTGGATAGGCAGGGACCACATGAGGCAACAGCGCTGCGTCTTCCTGGCCTATGGCTCTGCTGAGAAGCAGCAGTGAAGTTTTAAACCATGTAATTCTGCCCCTCCAGGGTAGAAGTCAATAGACGCGGTGTGGCCAGAGACCTATGGATCATGACTACATGCCAGTGTCAGATGAGCTGGGCAGCTCAGACTTCTGTTGGATCTAAGGTGGGAGACTGAAATGACAAAGGCAATTAGTGGTGAGGGCAGCAGCTGCAATCAAGAGATGCTAAGAGCTAGAGGAAAGAGAAAGCTCTTTGCCAGTTTCTAAGGCAGTAGAAACTAAGTACGCAAAGGAAACTAGTCAAGAGATGAAGGAAGATGGAACAGATGCAGATAGGAACAGAGAGCTAAGGGTGGAGAGAGACGGGAGGAGAAGGAGGGAAAGGAGACAGAGTGGGCACTACAGGGGCTGCTCCTTGAAGGTGCTTCAGGAACATGAGCCAAAGTCTTTAGGAGGCCCTGAAGCCTGAGGTGCAAACACTTGGGGCTGAGAAAGAACAGGCTCAATAACTCTGGCCATGGCCCACCTGGGCACCAAGAATACTCCGGAAATAAATGCCTGAGGCAGCTTCCTTCTGGGAACTAACCTGAAACTGGAAACCTAGGAAGGCACTTTCAAATGCAGCCAACCCAGGCCTGGTCACATCTCCAGAGAAAATGGGGCTCTCCTGGCTGCTCCCTCAGGCCTCCTCTCTAACCAGCTTCACTTCAGCAGAGCTGGGAAGCCGCGGCAATCTCTGAGCCCTCATAGCAGACTCTCCCAGAAGAGAAGCCTCTATGTTCCCTTGTCCCACTCACTGTGCACTGCCTACACCAGGGCTGAGGAGAGAGGGGGTCAAGGCAGTTGCTGAGAAATTTTATTTCTCAATGTTTTTCATTCTTTTAGGCTTCCTGCCAACAGGACTGGCCTGAAAAGCCAGGCAGAGGGCTGGAGGGCGGCAGGACACTGGACTCTCATGCCCAGAGAGGGTGCAAGGGAGCAGCTCAGGGCCCCAATGGGGCTTAGTGTGTAATTTTATCACCTGTTAGGTTTAAGGTCAAGGTTTTGTCCTATGCATATAAGACATGTAGGCCGTGGGTTAGGATCTCAACCAGGCAGGCAAGCAGCACTAGCGGTTTGTACAAAGCTGCTCTGGATCCCTGGGCCTAGCAGAGGTTCTCCAGCTTAGCTATCTACTGTCTCGTGGTGGTGTGGACTAGAAATGTGATAACTCAGAACTCTAGGTCCCTCCTTATGTGAATCTGAGGCCCCTGCAGAGAATCCAAGTGATGGTGAGGGGTCAGGGAGCACCTGACTCACTCCTGCCTACCCACACATTCTGGACCTTTCTCCCGTCAGGGAACAACAGTTTTTCTCATCCCTCCCATGTGCACAGCTCCTTGCAGTCTCCGAATTTTCACATCTACCAATCACTTTATCCTTAGAACAACCCAAGTGAGGCAGGCAGGCAGGTCTGGGAAATCCTGTTTCATAGACTGAGGCTCAGAGAAGTTGAGAGACTTGCCTAAGATTGCAAGGAGCTTTCCATGAGATCTTAGACATTCTGACTCTAGGCTCACTGAGGTACCACTTTTGTGTCGGCCCAAATGGAACAACGAAGGAAGGGAATGTACTGCCCCAAGTCCATCTACCTATCTCTCTTAAGCTCTTATGGCTCAGGAAGAGTATCGGGGCACCTGCCACAACTCAGGAGGTTGGAAACCTGTGTTTCTGGTAGGAGCAGAGTGCCTAGCCCCGAAAGGCCCCAGTCCTGGTGATGACACCAAACCCTGCTCACCTACAGGAAGCCCTAAGACATGGTCCGGCGAGGGCAGTCCAAAGCGGAACCTCCGGGTGTTGTGGCTGATTTGCTAATAAAACAAAACACAGGCTCTGTCAGCTTTCTAGCAGGCTTGTGGATAGTCAGATGCCTGAGAAAGGAGCTCTATTGGGCATTCTCCCAGCACACGCGCGCGCACACACACACACACACACACGGGCAGTGGGAACAAACTTACAGCTGTGAGAGGACGGGCTGCTCTGCCTTCCCAGCCGTCAGCCCCCCACCCCTTTCTGGTTCTCTCTTTCACCGACCAGGGTTGACCCAGTACCTCTTTCTCAATCAAGGGCAGTGGGTACTTGGCTTCAGGGTCCTGTAAGGTGATAAGATCTCTCCTCCTCCAGTTCCTACTCTTCAAGGCCATCAGGAGCACTGTGACCCCAATGACAGTAATGGCCAGGAGCAGGGATGGATCCTAGCAGACAACGTGAGCACAGCACCTCAGGTCTTGCCCACCCCGGGCAGGGCAGCTCTCAGGCACAGCATAGCCTCCCCACAGCAAAGGCAGAGAGGCTGGGCTACGCCCGAAGGCAACAGGCAGAGGGAAAGGTCCCAACACAGAAGGCAGGCTGGGCTTGTGCAGGACCAGAAAGTAGGGAGGGGCCAGCTGTAGGTCACACAGGCAGGATGTTTCAGACACCCTGGACCAGGCTAGGCACATGGTCTCAGGTGCTCATGTCACCGGGCCCCTCCTGCCCATCTGCCTTCACCCTGGCCACACAGGTGCAAATGTTGGAAGTCCCCCCATTGAGGTGGAGGGGCATAGGGCATTACTTCTAACACAATCTGGAATGAAAAAGCTCCAGTGCCCAAGGACAGAACTTGGGGTGATTATTAGCTCTAACTAGGAGGCCTGGGCACTCACCTGCCAGAGGCTGGGCCAGCCTCCCCGCATCCGTCCCCAACTCTGCCACCCCACCTCACAAGGCCAGCATCCTCATCTCCCAATCCAAGACAGACCAGGGAAAGGTCCGCTGGGCCCTATTCTATCGCGAGCCAGCCGAGGCCCGACTCCACCACGCCTCCTCCGGAATGGGCACCGGCCAGGCCTAGGGCCCGCCCCGCTCCCCTCCCCTCGCGGTCCGCCTCTGGGCGGACACCGCTCCCCAGCCTCTCCCCGCCTCCGTGCCGGCCTCCGCCCTTAGGCCTCTTCCCGTCCTGCCGTCCGCCAGGCCCAACCCACCCGGAGTGAGATGCCCAACATGTCGTCGAACTGCGGGCTGGCTGGGGGCCCGCCGACGCGTGGGGCTGCCCTGCAGCTCCGCCTAGCGGACGGGAACCGCCGAGGCCGGAGACGCGCGCCCAGGACCCGCAGAGGCGCGGGCGGGACCGGCAGGCTGGGGACCCGGCGGCGGCTGGCCTCGGCGGCTGGCTCCCCTCCCGAGAGGGCCGGGGTTGGAAGGTTCCCTCTCGCGTGACTCTGGCTCCGGGCCGGCCCTGCCCCCAGGGCCGCGCGGAGTACCTGAGTTTCCGCGGCCTGCCGGTGGCTTTCCGGATGCTGGTGAAGCATGCCTCCTAATTCATGACGTGCACACTCAAAGTGACTGAGGACTCTGCAGCTTGTTCAGTGGTGACAAGGCTGGAGGAAGGGAATGCTGGAAAAGCAAATGGGAATTCAGGCCCTGCGAAGAGCACATAAATATATTCATTCAACACGTCTCAAGAGCTCCTCCTACTCTGAGCCCGGTCCAGGGCCAGGTGTTTGCAGAGTGGGGCTGAAGTGGGGTATAATTGAGTTGAAGACACTTATACAAAGCGCTCATTCAGTTCATTCGTTCCCTGATTGGGTAGAGGTAACAAGAGCCAGGCACTGACAGGTGGGAAGCGGAATGACAGGCACGACAGTTACAGAGGTTCTTAACAGCGTCTTTCAGAACCTTGGTATCCCCTCCCACCCTGCCTCCTGGGCTTGCACAACCCAGAGAAGTCAAGAAGGAGATCCCCGCCACCTGTTTTAGTTTGCTAGGGCTGCTGTAACAAAGTACCAAAAACAGGCTTAAACAATAGAAATTAATTGTCTCACAGTTCTGAGGCCTGGAAGTCCAAAATCAAGGTGTGGGCAGGATCGGTTCCTTCTGAAGGCTGTGACGGAAGGATCTGTTCCATGCCTCTCCTCTGTTTGTAGGTGGCATCTTGTCCCTATGTGTCTTCACATTGTCTTCCCTCTATGTGTGTCCCTGTGTCTAAATTTCCCCTTTAATAAAGACATCATTCATACTGAATTGGGGTCCATGTGAATGACCTCATTTTAACCTGATTACTTCTGTAAAGACCCTACCTCCAAATAAGGTCAAAGTCTGAGGTGCTCAGAGTTAGGACTTCAACATAGGAATTTGCGGGGTGGGGAACAATAGCCCATAACACCATACCAACCCCGCCTTCCAAAACACACGCCATCAAGAGCACAAACCAGGCACATGTAGTGGCGCCACCCCCCACATTACCTGCAGGTGCCTGGATGTCATTATCGGACATCTTAATTTTGGCAACCTAAGAAGTGTAAAATGATGTTACACGAACCTAATTTGTACTACCTAATAACTGCTGATAAGATCGAACATCTTTCACATGTTTATTTCCAATGGAGTTTCCTTTTTGGAAAAAATGATGCCTGCTCATGATTTTTGCCCATTTTTCTATTGAGTTGCCTTTTTCTTACTGATTTTTCGGAGTCTTTTATACATATTTTAGATAACACTCCTTTGCCAGTTATATGAGCTGCAAATGTTTTCTCCCGGTTGGTAACTTTCCTTTTTTTCTTTCTTTTTTTCTATTTCTTTTTTGTGATGTCTTCTGATGAATAGAAATTTGTAATTGCAATGTAGTCAAATGCATCAAACTTCAGTCTTTTGCCTTTATAATTGGTGCTTTTTGTGACTTGTGTGTTTCTACCCAAGCTCATAAAGATAGTCTGTATTTTCTCCAACAAAATTTAAACTTTTTCCTTTCATATGTAAATTTCTCAACCACCTGGAACTGGTTTCTGCTTATGACGCAAGGCAGGGATGCAATGTAACTTCTTCTATATGGCTAATGTGTCATCCCAGTAACATTTATTGAATTGCTCATACCTGGCCACTGAGCTGCAATGCCACCCCTCTCGTGTGTCAGTTTTCATTTATTAATAAATGTGAGTCTGGTTCTGGCCTCCCTGTTCTCTTACATTGATCTAGTTGCCCAAACCTGTGGCAATACCACATTGTTCTCAAGTTACAATAGTTTATAACAAATGTTTATATTTTTCACTATTATACATTCTTCAGATCCCTCAATTTAAGTACATGTACACATTCCCTTTCATCCATAGCTTTCAGTTTGTAATTGTACTCTTGAACAGTATATTATTAAATGACTGACTCTCACACCAGTAGGGAAGTTCCATTATGGCAGAGACCTTTTTTCTCCAGGGCTTAGCACAGTGAATGTCACATAGACAACAGTCAATAAATATTTAATGAACAAATGAATGTGTGCATCTCTGCCCTGCAACATTTAGCACACATGGTAGATGCTATATTAATACATCATCTGTGGGAGAGGAACAGTCCTTTCTGTCAGTACTCTGTCAACCTAAAAGGAAGAAGCTGAGGCATAAAATGTAATTTTAAAGAGTTTCCTTGAGCCAAAGTGAGGACAGCTGCCTGTGAAACACAAGCTGCCCCTGGGAAGTGCTCCATTCAGCTTTGGTTACAAGCAGGTTTCTAAAGGCAAAAAGGAATAAGGGGTGGGCTGATATGAAGTTGTTAGACAAGAATTCTCATTGGTTTACAGAAATAACATTGATTAGTGATTGGTTATACGTTGTTAAACTATTGGGTGTGAGTTATGGTGTCCAGTGCATGGCATTGTTAGGTTAATTTCATGGCTGCTTGGCCCCAGTCAGTCTAAAGCCCACTTAGCAAGTGGCTTTAGGAGGTGATTACTTAGCTAAGGGGTGGGGAACCTTTTCATGTTGGAAGGCTGCATTTAATTTAGCTGTAATCAAATAAGGCCACATTTGAGAAATTTAAATTATTAATAGATATTATACTTAAAAATGTACATTATTTTATAAAAATCTAACTACTACCTATCTAATAATCTCAGAAAATGAAAACTATTTGTTAATTTTAAAGTTAACTAACCTTTTAATAACTTTGTTGTGTCTGCTTTTCGTTGGAAAGCATTTGAGTATTTGGTTGCAGCCTGTAGGTGACATTTTCAGTTCATCCTCTAGATGGGTATCAGTCATTTGTGACCTTAAGGGCGTCTTAATTTGGATTAGGTAGGAGAATGTAGATTCACAGCAATAAGTGGTTGAAAAGCAGGAAAGCGCTTTTCAGGCATGTTGCCAAAGGCATGGGTATTCTACTGCATTTTTCCATATTTCAATTGGATCTTTGTTAGCATCAAACAAAGACTTTAAAATGTCATCTACTGAGAGCTCAATCAATTCCATCTGTAGTTCTTTAGGTGCCTTGGTGATATCAACTAGGTAAGGCTGAAATTCTAATTTGAGTGTGATGTCATGATTCTCAAAGTCAGTGAATCTTTCATTGTATTCTCCAATTAATGGGTCTATAATAGCTGCATATCCTTCAAACGATTCACATATACTATCCTGCTCATCAATGACCTTTGCTAACTGGGGAAAATATTTATCTAAAATTTCCTTTTGAAGTGTTTTGAAAAAAGATAGCTTTTTTCGAAATGCTTAGATTTTTTGCCACATATCACATATAGACTTAGTTTTACCTTGCAAAGAAATTTTCAGGTTGTTTTGATTTGACATGATATCACACAGAAATGCTGCCTAGTTATAGAAATCTTCTTTCAATAATTCACATTGCTGATTCTTCACAAAACTTAACTATCTGTTCTCACAGAGATAAAATTTTGGCTAATACCTGTCCCTGCAATAGCCAATGCACTTTAGAATGGCATGGCAAAGACATACTGAATACCTCATCATTCAACTTTAGCATGTTATGAAACTGATTATTTCATCTTGCATTTGTACAAATATATTAATAGTTAATAATACTTGTAACTTATAACAACTTATAACTTGTTGCAGAGTGTGACTTAAAATAGTAGCTTTAGCACAGAGATTTTGCTGATGCAAAACGTTATACAACGAAAAGAAATGAGAGCCTTTGGATCTGTTGATCTTTTTTTATCTTTGCAATAAACTCTTCATGTTTTCCTGTCATGGAAGGTGCACCGTCTATACATACACTCACTACATTTAACAAATTCAGTCCAACTTCATGACATTTATCTTGAAAGTTGTTGAAGGTATCTATTCCCCATGTCCTGTTCTCAAGAGTGCCCAAAGAGAGTAACTTTTCCCAGCAAAGAAAATCTTATGTTATGACCCAAATGAAGTATAAAACCTGTGCTAAGTCAGTAGTATCAGTTGATTCATCCAAAGTGATCGAATAATATATATTTTCCTTTTGAAATATTGCATGAAGTTGTTTTGTTAAGTTGAAGAGTAATTCATGCTGCCAATCAGTTATGGTTCTCCTTGAAAGAGGCAATTGTTTGTACTTTGAAATGTTACTGGGGTCTAAGCATTCTACAACAATGCATGCTTTCACAATTTCTACATCACCGAATGGCTTCCTTTTTTCCCAAGTATATATGCTACTTTATAAGTTGCTTAAGTGTCATTATTTCCAGGTCTTATTTCTGCTTGAAAGAACTGTCTTTGCTTTTGCTTTTCATCTTTTAATTTCTGCAATACAACTTTTTGTGCCTCTCCTTCTAATTTAAAATATTTGTGGTCCTTATGAGTGTTATAATGCTGATGAGCATTGAATTTCTTTGATGTCGATATCACAGTATCACAATACAAGCAAATCATCTTACCTTTAGCAGAAACAAAATAATATTGCAATTCCCAATCCTCATTAAAAAATCTGTTTCTAGGCCGGGCGCAGTGGCTCACGCCCCTAATCCTAGCACTCTGGGAGGCCGAGGCGGGAGGATCGCTCAAGGTCAGGAGTTCAAGACCAGCCTGAGCAAGAGTAAGACCTCATCTCTACTAAGAATAGAAAGAAATTAGCTGGACAACTAAAAATATATAGAAAACATTAGCTGGGCATGGTGGCACATGCCTGTAGTCCCAGCTACTCGGGAGGCTGAGGCACAAGGATTGCTTGAGCCCAGGAGTTTGAGGTTGCTGTGAGCAAGGCTGATGCCATGGCACTCTAGCCTGGGCAACAGAGTGAGACTCTGTCTCAAAAAAAAAAAAAAAAAGTCTGTTTCCTTCCTTCAGGGTTCTCTTGGTCTTCTTTGACATGATGGGTTGTTAAGCAGACATAATTAAAAATTCTGTTGAGCTGTTCAACTATTCACAAATTCCAATTCAAACAGAAACACAGTGCACCATTGTCAAATGCTGATAACAGACTGGTGTACTCGACCCTCATCAATTCTCACCAACCAGCCTCTTGCTGTAGTGGTGCCAGTCAGGTGGGGGAAGTTAGAACTAAATCATGAGCATAGCAGCTATCAATTTAGCCCTTATGGCTTACTAATATTCTAATTGTGCCAGTAAATCCTGGAGGACTATTTTGCTGAAATTTATTTTATTCTTTGGTATTTTAAATACATCCATTTTAAAAATAAAAAATATAAAAGATGAACAAAAATGTATTAATAAAAATAAAAGGATTGTTCTATAAAATTTGTATTCAATCAAAAGGCTACACTTGGGAACCGAGAAGGCCACAGGTTCCCCACCCCTGGCTTAGCTCAAGGGGAGAGTGAGATGTGACTGCTGTCACATTTCAGCGCCTCTCTGGGCCTCATCATTTAAAGGTGCTCACATTCCTCAGGTAAAATTTTTTTTGTTTCTCCACTCTATCCTTCTTCTTTGCTTAATTCGTCTCCATAAGACATATGCCCAGGTGATATTTTACCTGTTTGTTTACACAGAATGTAAGCTTCATGAGGACAGGAATTGCTTTGCTGGTTTTAACTCCTGCTGTATTCCAGACCTAGAACAGTGCCTAGAATTTGCTAGATGCTCAATAAATATTCATCGCATGAATGAATGAATGAATGAACAAAATTCATTCTCTCCCTTTGATTCAATCAAAAGTCTTCATGTTTGGCTTTGCAATCCAGAAGCACCTCCCCTTCTCCAGCGGCTTTCTTAGTAGTTTGCCTCTACCCTCCATTGTTCCTTCGCATTGTTTGGGCTCAGAAACTGATACCCCAAAATATGGCATTTTGACATCCTGGATTG
>RJWJ010016942.1:0-33740 GCA_004363605.1 Indri indri | reverse complement strand
ACACAGAAGCATTCAGCATCTTTCAAAGACCAAGTGATTATGACTATATGTAGGGAAGATTGGGTAGTGGAAGCTTCTGTCTTTTCGAAAAAACAGTGAACCTGTATAAGAGTAGTGCAGAAATATGAAGGACTAAAAACTTTGAAGGAACATGCTAGAAAGAATCCTACAAACATAACTCTGAAAGCATTGCTGAGTGCACAAGAGAACAAATGGAATCTCTAAGGAAAAATAAATAAATTAAAAAAACTTCATATATAAATGATAGTGACTTAAAGCAAGAAGGGATTGTAGGCAAAAGAGATGATAACCCTAAGGTAAATGGCACCAGTGCTGGGATCTACAGAAAAAATTCTCTAGACTTTGTGATGTTAAAGAACTGAATTTGAGACAGAAAATTAAGCTGCTATACTCAAAGAAATAAGAATAATGTCAGGTCAATGTCATACTCTGGCTCCCAACACAATCAAGAGCTAAACTTCTGTGGAGTAAGATGTATAGTGTTCCATAGAATAATTTTCATAAAATATACCTCCCAACCCCAAATCATCAAGCTGACAAGTAAACAAGTCACCAGCAGTAAAAGCCAGAATAATGATAAGAAGAAACTACGCAGACTCTAAGGGCTTCCTGAATTGAGGTTATTAAAATAAATTATAAATTAATTATTTACAAAATGTTAAAAGAAACAAAATATAAAATTAAAAAATTCACCAATATTATATATATTCTACATCGTGTTACGGTTGTAATCCCTCGACAAAAATATAAGTAAATAAAATAATTACTGTAAATTGAAAAAGAAAAAAATTCATTATCAATAAAAAATAATATATCTACATAAAATATTACAAATAATCTGTTAAAAAATAGAATTAACAAAGGAATTTAGTGCCTCTATATAAGATCAATTACAGAACTGATCTGTACTTTCATATACCTATAACAATATAACCTTAAAATACTAATGTAATTTACAACAGAAATTTAAGAAGAATCAGAAATTTACAAATATTTTCCATAAGATGTGCATGAATTTTATAGAGGAGTTTTAAAATTTGATAAAAAATCATTAGAGGAGACATAAATAGAGAGATATACCATAGGCATGAGTAAAACAATATTAAAACGTGTCAATTTTTCTCAAATTTATTTAACTATTCCAAAATAACAAAAGAGGTTTATAAAAGCTTGGTAAGCTATTTCTGATATATATATGTGTAAGAAAAAAGTCCCATCAATAGCCAAGACATTACTGAAGGGAAGATATAGTAGGACATAGCGCTCATGGCAATTTATTTGTGTTCGGATGAATGAACTGACCAACGGAACAAAATCGAAAGTCCAGGAACAGATCCAGACAGAGACAGATTAAAGCTTCATTTGTGACAGAGATAATATTGTGCACAATTGGAGAAAAAAAAAGTTGACCTCTGAAAAATGGATGAGTACAATATTTTGTTGTTTGGGGAATATTTAAAATATTTACCTCATAGCATACTTATTTTCACATGTGTTAAAGAATTAAATGCAAACATCAAAAATGATAGATTCTTAGAAGAAGATATAGAAGTATAGCTTTATAACATAAGATTATTAAACAATTTCTTCAACTAGGTACAAATTCCACAAATGTAACAAAAACTGTATAATGAACCACACTAAAAAATAACAAACTTTATCTGAAAATGACCATAAGGAAATTAAAGATAAGCCCAAACTGGCAGAAAATGGTTCTAACCCATGTAACTTCCTAGGAATTTGCATGTAGAATATAAAAGAATTGTAAATTACTCTAGGAAAATAAATGCACAGAAAATTTTAGAGAAGAGAAAAATAAAAGTGGACAATAAACATATAGAAAGATACCATATTTTTAACTACAAAATTTTTAAAAATTGTCTAAACTATTAAAAAAATCTGTGAGTGCAGAGCAACAAGAATCATCCACCACTGCTTGTGTCAGTGTTAATAAGCACAATATTCAAGGAAAACATTTGAGCCTCTTCCTAGAAAATCATACATGTGCATGAATATTGCCCATTAGTTCTTCTCTTATATATATTGATACAGGAAAGTGGACCCCAAAACTGGGGGCTGGCCTGAAGTCCAAGTGGATTCTTGGCTTCATGCAGGGAAGAATTCAAGAGCAAGCTGACAACAAAAGCAAAAGAAGGTTTATTGAAGTAACAAAGAAACAGAAGAAGGAATGCTTGCTCCCTAAGCAGAGCAGTAGCTATCTCTTAGAGCAACAGAGAATAGCACTTTGTGAGTTCTGAGGTCTTATTTTATACCTTCTATTTAATTTTATGTTAAGTGGAGGGAGAATTATTTATAAGATTTCTGGGAAGGGGAAGGAGCTCCCAGAACGTAGGGTCCCTTTCCCTTTTAAATCACATGGGGTAACTTCCAGGAGTTGCCATGACATTTGTAAACTGTCATGGCTCTGGTGGGAGTTTCTTATTGTAGGCTAATACTTTATAAGCAGGGCATAATGAATAGTGAGGGGAACCTGAGGTCATTTTTGTGGCCATCTTGGTTCTAGCTGGTTTTGACCTGCTTCTCCACTGCCTCCTGTTTTATCAGAGACGTTGGTTCAGGTCTTATGACTCCTTATCCAGCAGGGCTTGCTGTTTCCCTATCTCAATGTGACTTTCTAGCCTGTGTACACATGAGATACGCATAAGAACATTCATTCTGAAATGTGACAATAGCAACATAATAATAGAAAATCATGAAAATGACCCAAAGGCCAATAAGCATGAGAATAACTAAATATTGTGTATTTACTGAATAAATATTTTAGAGCATAGAAAATGTACAAACCAAAATAATAATACAATACAGCAATACAACAATAATAGTTAGAAACACAGCATTTCATTAAAAAAAACACAGACAATATAGAATCAAAAGGTTTAATCACATGATATAAGGGTCTGTTACTGGTGGGAGTCCTTCATAGTCTTTATTTAATTGAATTCAGAAAACAGATGCAAAGCATGGGTTTTCTGTAAAGCTTAATTCTTGATTCTTAAGCACACTGGGTTTGATCCTCTGTCAGTGGTCTGTTGAGATCTGGTCAACACAGATTTTCTGCCAAATAATTTGCCTTAAAAATAAAGACTAATATAGCTTGTGTAACATGGACAGAACTGAATGCTCCAACCAGATAATGATCTCCTATGGTTAGTGAAAATAAATATCGAGGCAAAGCGGACACATTTATTTTCAAGGCAGGAGACTATTTTTCAATCACAATGTCCAATTTCATTTTCATTAATGCTATTAGAAGAAAACAATTTGTGGCAAGAAATGAAAAGTAAATAAACAAAATTAACAAGATCCCAGTGTTGTTGAGCTCTGTGGGCTTCTTCTGACTTAGGGGTTAAGTGTTCCAGCTGATAACCATCTTATTTAGGAAAATAGAATTAGAGAAGTATATAGTTTGCAAGAAATTTTGCATTTAGATTTTTCATAAGCTTTGTATTTAGATACTGCCTTTCTCTCAGACCTATTTTAGTAGACTTTAATGGCTATGCTCCCACTGGCTAATAATGGCAAATTTTAGCTTGGGCCTACCTGGAGAATCAAAATTTGCTTGCCTATTGAGGAGTTACGTAAACCATCCAAGATGATAAGACAGTCAGGCTAAAAATGCTTGTTTCAAATTCTGTTTTCACTTTGTTGTCTTTGCTTTTGTTTTGTCTCAAATGATGGGCAATTGCTTCAACTTTCCTGCATAGATATAACCTTAGACAACAGACGCCTGGAAATGCTGAGCAATTCTGAAATACAGATACAACAGAACAATGAAAGGTGTATTTTTCCTCCGACACAGGTAGATATTGTGCTGAAAGGCATTTTTATTCTGATATCTATATCTCACTAACGTTTCTCCATTGTTAGCAGAGGCTGTGGGATTTGGAAATTATTACAAGTTTTCTAAAAATCTAAATCAAAATGCCACAGTTCTCAATGGTTTATTGTGAAGCAAGTGAAACTAAAAACAAAAAATACTTCCCATCCTCTGAGAAGATTCCATGTGTCATCGGCCCCAATTTGAAAAGATATAATTATCCAACTCTCACATGCCATGTTTAATTGCACAATTCTAAGGAACATTTCATATTGAATCACCATATTCTTAACTTATGAATTTCTTTTCAGGTCTTTACTTTCTTTTTGTGCCTATTTTTAAAAGTGTTCAATTTAGCTTTCAATGACACATGGAATCTTGCTATGCTATGATGTTTAAACTTACTTTCCCTAACATTAATAACACACCCTCTCGGTATCTCACTCTTATCCTTGCTTCTGATTCATACACCTTTGGTCATGCTCTCCTCACAATTCAGAATGATCTCTTTCCATCTTTCAAATCAAATCCATCTTCAAAGTCAGCTTGGGGTCTACTTTCTCTATGTTGTTTCTCCTAATTACCTGCCCCTTGGCACGTCTCTCTTCACTGGTGGGATTGACTTTACTCTGTCAAGCCACTGCTTGATATGTTTGGACTTGATCTCACTAACTAAAGCAAGACCCCCTCAAAAGTGGGTATTAGTTGAATAATTTGCTCTGTGGTCCACACAGACCTAACACAGGTGTGATCACATGTTGAGATATACCCAGCGAAGGAGCTGAATTGAATGAAAATGAATGGAATATAATGAAACTGAATGAAAACAGATTTCTTTTCAAGGTATTGAAACATTTTCCCACAGAATATTTTTGAGTTATGTTTTCCAGATTGTATTTTTTAAGGTAATAGTGCTTCTTACATAAGTAATAGTATTTTCTTACCAGTTGATATCCTGAGTGATTTTTGAATTGACTCTTTCATCATAGCATCAAAGTCTCTAGGGAAATCTGTAGCCAGTGACTATAACAAAATGAGAAAATATTTATATCAAATGGAAACATCTCATTTAACTCAAACATCTGCACATCATACGAGATTTAGAAGTCAGCTGGCCTGTCCCTTCATTTCTCTGATACTAACTCAAGATGACCTTTTATAGGATGCCAGTTATTCAATGCCTTTTTGATGATCTCCATCTCTTCAATGTGTGGCCTCTGATCATTCAACTTTGAGTCAATTGAAAGCCAGTGGGGAGACTCAAGCTCTTGAAAGCTTTCAGTAGTTGATTTCTAACATCATGATCATAGAGGTTATGCAGAGTTCCTTTCATGTGATGCTCTTTCAAATGCATTATAAACCAGTTACTAATTATAAACAGGAGAGCCATCGTGCATTACTTTCTCATCTTTTTCTTTCTCTTTCCCACTTCTCTTCTTCTTACTGCTCCTAATTATTATTATTTTTTTCCTCTGTATCTTTCCTCTATATTTGTGCTGACAATCCAAAGAAAAAATAATTGGAGAAAAAAGACTTGTAATTATATTAATGGACAGGGATGTGCAGAAGGACCGTAAGTAGCAGGCCTCCTTTCTCTGGAATCCTTATCTGCACCACTCCTATGTACTAGTTAACTTACTCTATCCAAGTCTCAGGTTCTTTTTCTGTAATTGTAATTGAACTTCCTGATCTCTACTGTCATATTTATCTCTAATGACCCAGGAGTCTAAGTTAACTCTGTTCTAGCATAGGTCTTAAAGAAGGGTTTGCCCTTAGGAAAACCTGAGAATTGGATGGAATTTATTTTTAGGGACGCCCTCCCCTATTTCTGTCCCTGGCTCTTATTTTGAGATCATTGTCATGGAAGCAATGCCTGCCTACTATTTCATTATGCCCAAGGATCCATGTGTTAGCACCAAAGCAGGACTCCCTGTCTCTGAGCATTTACTTGTTCCTTGACTAGTCATCATAATATTACCATCCTTTATTGCTTGACATCAGGATAGTGCTAGAAACTTGGTAATCTAAAAACCTAATGTACGATCAAGTGATAACATGCAAATTCCCATGAAGAAATTTATAATCAATGTATTACCAACCAGGCAGAGAGGAAGTATGTATATAACATATCTTTCCCTAAGAACCCACTCCCAGCTGATAAATTTTCAAGTGTTGTGTCAGACCTAAGAGGGAGATAGTTTTGATAACAAATGTCTTTCTCTGAAGTCATTGATCACTTCTCCCAACAAATCAAATCACAAGGTAACATTTCTACTATAGTCACTGTCTAAAGTGCTTTAGGATCTTTAATGCATGCAAACAAACAAACAGACATAAAACCTGAAGAGCATGATACTTTCAGAAGCCTGAGAACCTCTGGAAGGAGAGGTAGGAGTCAACATTCCTTAGGAGAGACATGTGCTTTTATCAGAGATATTTGTACAGTAGTCAAATGCATGAGCTTTGTAGACAGATCCGGATACAAACAGGCAGCAATAGCTCAAGGAGTGCCTTAGGACTGAAAATCCTCAAATATTTATCAGTTCTTTTATCATAGCCAAAACAATTCTAAATAAAAATACAAAGGAAAATCTGTGCAATTGTAATTCAAATGTAGCTTTAAGACATGTGCACAAATACAGCACTCCAAGTAGATTATCTCTGTCCTGTATAAAATTAGGAAGCCACTATTAAAACCTACATTTTAACTGCCGCCAATGCCCCATCCAAACACTTGGCATCTTGCCACTTGCCTGTGGTCTGACTGTCAACTTCTGGGATCTACGTCATTTGCCCGGGGGCTTTCTCTGAGGTCCAGGAAAGTTAATCTGGCTATGATTATGGGGAGTTGCCACTCCTTCCAGCAGCCCTCGATTAATGACTGAGCAGAAGTGATGTATACACAGCCCAACTCCCACCCAACTAGATTGGGGTGTGTCTGAGAGGTGTAGTCTGCTTTTTCCAAGAGTTTCTCCTTGATATAAAGCTCTAGTCAACCTTAGTTATAGCCTTTATCTCTTGGAGATAAAGCTCCAGTCAACCTTGATGCATCTAATTACTGGCCACTTAACCTTCAACTTCTCAATCCTATTCTTCTCTATGGTTGTTTCCTTGACTTCCCAATTGACTGCTTTTACTCAAGTCTTTGACTAGGGTCTCTTTCTAGGGGAACCCAAAGCAAGACACCCTGGATTTGCCAGTTATAAAAAGCAAACCCTTGAGATGATTATTTACTCTCTCTTAGCATCCATTTCCTCATCTTTAAAATGTAAGTAACAATAATACCTGCTTCAGATTTTTGGTGAGGATTTAGTAAAATAACACTACTATAGCACTTAGTATGATAAATGGCAAATACATGATAAGAGCTTAATGAATGCTAGCTGGATGGTAATTATCATGTTTCTTTCATGATTAGAAATGGGGCACAGAAAACCTATTAAGGGCATGCAGTAGTACATTTTAAAAATATATATGTATGTTAATATGAACAACATCTATCCTGTCTGCAACTACAGGTTTTTTTAAGGTCCAGTTGTTATCGCTACTACACATACTCACTGTCCAATGAGAATGAAATGGGAGTTTGAGACCAGAATTTTTCTACTTACACATGACTGCACTGATTAAAGTATCAGCAGGTGGTCTTCCTCACCAAGGCTGCACAGGAAGTGACAAGTACTACAATATAGCCCAAACTTAAAGGCGCAAAGTTCCATGTGCTGCTGGAGAAAAGTGGAAATGCCATGCTGGTATTGTCAAGAATGAACAAAAAATATTCACAGGTCCATGAGCAACTTCGTGCACTGGGGAGTTTACTCTCTGAGATTGAGGTCAGAATGTGTTCATATTAATGACACTTACTTGAATTCAGGAGAATAAAGGAAAAAATCTCACTTCTGGTAAATTGATCCTGTTTGCCACTCTGTTGTAAAACTATATTCAACCCAGTGCAGTAGTACAACAATGGAAAGAAACAATACCGCATTTTTAATTTTTGCAGAAATTCTAGGAACTTCATGCCAGGATGGATAGTCCAAAGATATGTTAATATATACGTGTGTTTGTGAAAATTTCATAATATATTTATAGAACTTAACTGGTCCTTTCAAATATCCAGTAGAAACATACTTCTGCCTCGTTTTTATTGTCGTGATTTTTGTTATGATTTGTTTGAATTATCCAGATAACTGATGAAATTTTCCAGATTTTTGGTGATATGTGCCTATTTAAAATGTCCAATCAGAGATTATTTATAGTTGCATGTAATTAAATTTATGCTGCAGAAGAGGGCACATTCTCTTGAGGAAATTCAATGGTGGGAAATTAATTTTTTGAATATATATTTCATTTAAAAATAGTAAGCACTTATTAAGAAATAAATTTTAAGGTGAATGTGGGGTGTCATTTTAAATAAAATATTAATGTAGTTGGTCAGTTTTCTTGTAAATGTGATTTAATTAAAATTTAAAAAAATTAAACAAAAGATTTTGAACTTAAGTCCTCTTATAAATGCAAATCATTTGTACTTGTATTCTAGAGGGCAGCACTAATTTCATTGATATATCTGGTATTTTCACCGCTACCACCTCTTATGTCATAGTCTTATTATTTTACAGTCTTATGCATTTGAGAGTATTGACCTGTTATACTATATTGTGAAATTCTGGAGTACTGGTGAATGCACACAGACAAATGTAAATCCTGTGAAGCTTGATATGGTGAGGTATGTGTGTATTGTGTGTGTGTGTGTGTGTGTGTGTGTGTGTGTGTGTGTATTTGACAGAAATGCGCAGAGAAAAATCAGATAATTTGAATTTGTACCAATACATATACACACAAAGATGAAAAGACCATAATTGAGTGGTGACAATAGCTCATTTATATAGCCATATGCATACTCAAAGAGAAAAACGAGGCCAGCTCCCAATTTGAAATGTACTTTCACCTAATATATTCAGGTCAGTCACTGAAGCAAAAGGAGTGATTCCATTTGAAAGATATAAATAATAGTGTGGATTCTCCTTATCACTACATACAGAGTCTTAGCCGTGGTGTGTGGGGTTGATAGGAATTCATTGGAATTATATGTTTAAAGCATGAATGCAAGGTGGATTTTGTATGTCTGCAAAGCAGCCTGTTCTTTTGGTTCACATTGTCTTCACTATTGTGTTTTCATTTGCATGAGTTGGCTTACGGAGGTGTGTGTGTGTTTTATGGGGATGAGGGCAACAGAGTCGTTACAAAAGAAACACATGTGTTTGTGGGTGATTAGATGAATAATAGTTTTATTACTGTCCGTTAGAGAGAGTTCTCTGCCTTGTCCCCAGAAGGTGTGAGTGGGAATTAAAGCGAGTTGGCAATTACAAAGCTCCTGCTGCTGCATGTGAGAACAGGCACTGCAGTTATTGGCAGAGATTCCCCCTCCCCCCTTTTTTTCTTTCTTGAGGCTTAAGACAAGTTTGGAGGCCAGTCGTTTCTCCTCTGCACTCTACTGGCTGTTGCAGCCTGAAGCTAGCTTGTTATAACCTACTTAGGCGGTGGGGAACTGTCACTCACCACTTCAGAATCAATGGTTGCAGATGGAAGCTTGGATGCAGTGCCTTTTCCCCCTGCAGTAACAAGCAGTTAATAGATTTTATTATAATTATTTTAACTGCACAAGCTCAGGAAACTTAGAGGAGGTGTGTAGGTTTGCTAATCAAAATCACACACACTTGCACACAACAAAGGGCAGTGGAATCTTTTGAAGGCATCCTTCTCAGAGCTGAGTATAATATTAATAATGATACAAATAATAAATTCATTCTATGGGGAATTTGTTTGTATGAACCTGAAATGTTGGTTCATCAGAATTTTGCTAAAGGAAATAAATATTCACCAAGCTGTCATCAAGGGAGTGATGTTTTGTTGGTATATTTATGTATACAGGACTATGTCTCTATGGATATGTGCATATATATATATATAATATTACATTCATATAGCAGTACATTTTCTTATTTTTCTCAGGAAAAATAGAATGTTCAAATACTTTCAAAAACTGAGGGTCATATCTCAATTCAAAGGAAAAAAAATTACATATTCTGTTTCTTTTGTTAAACTTATCAGTTATACATCCTGACCTGGAACTTATCTTAATCCAGAGACTGGTTGGTTGGAAGAGGCAACAGTGAACTTTTACAATCATCTAAAGTCTGTATTTACTAACAACTGCCTGCTGCAGTTTGGTAATCACATTGCATCTCTTTCACTTTCAATTTGTATAGTGAAGATTAAGGAAAGCTCTGAGACTAATTCATGAAAATCAGTAATACATATGAAAGTGTCTGCAGAAGGACTAATCATACACATATTTCTAGGGTTACTAGAAAGTCCTCTTTATTTAAAAAAAAACAATTGTTCCTCATCATAGAACTTTAAATCTCATCTGTATTTACTTCACTTTTAAAAGTTAATGTCTTTTGTTTAAGAAATGGGACACATTCTTTTACTATAACCCAGTGTTGTAAATACCACTCCCTTGTTTCTTCTTAGGGGGCTGAAAATGCAAGAGACTGGTGATCCCAGCATTTCTTTCCATGATCGTGGCCATGTTGCCCAATTCTGGCCAGTAAGTCTTGGAGAAAAGTCTCCTGGAAGCTTCTGGCAAAAGTTTATCTCTCTTATAAAAGATAAGAAGAAAGCTCTTGCCCCAGGCTACTCTCTTTAGACTTTTTGACACTGTAGGTTTGCTGTAGAATGTGTCTAGCTGCTAATCTGTCCAGTGACCAAGAGAAGATTTCAGCTCACTCATTGATTGTGACAAAATGGGTACATGGGACTAGAGCTTAGCAAGAATATTGGTGAACCAGCAAACACACTCTGGAGCCATCTCTTTGCACAGCAAGTTTTATGGAAAAGCTGTTCAGAAAGCCTTTCCAAACTTTCTCAAAATTAAACAAGTTAGAAAAATAAAACTGTATTTTTTAAAAAGAGCTTTATCAAGGTATAATTCACATATCACACAATTCACCATTTAAAATGCACAATCCAATGGTTTTTAGTTTGTTGACAAAATTGTGAAACCATAACCACAGGTAATTTTAGAACATTTTCATCACCCCAAAAACAAGCTCCATAACCATTAGTTGTCATTTCCCATTTCTCCCCCACACCCACTCCCTAGTCCCAAGCAATCATTTAGTTACTTTCTGTCTCTATATATTTCCCTATTCTGGAAATTAAAATAAAAATTATCTCTATCAAACTATAATTATATGTCCTTTGACTAACCTCTACCCAACCCCACAACCCACTAAGCACCCATACCTCTGGTAACTATCATACTCTCTACTTCTATGAGATTAACTTTTTTAGAATCTGCATGCGAGTACAATCATGCAGTGTTTGTCTTTCTGCGTCTGCCTTATTACACTTAAAATAATATCTTCCAGGTTCATCCATGATGTCACAAATGGCAGGATTTCATTCTCTTTTATGGCTGAATAGAGACAACCTGTAGAATTAGAGAAAATATTTGCAAACTATATATCTGATAAGGCTTTAATTTCCCAAATTTATAAGGAACTCCAACAACTCAATAGAAAGAAAACAAAATAACCCTATTAAAAATGGGTAAAAGTCCTGAATAGACATTTCTCCAAAGAAGATATATAAATGGCCAACAGGTTTATGAAAAAGTGCTCAACATCATTAATAATCATTGGGGAAATGCACATCAAAACCATAATGAGATACCACCTCACACCTGTTAGAATAGCTATTATCCAAAAGACAAAAGATAATAAGTGTTGACAAGCATTTGGAGAAAAGGGAAAGCTTAAACACTGTCGATGGTCATATAAATTAGTATAGCCATTGTAAAAGGGGGTATAGAGCTTCCTCAAAATATGAAAAATAGAACTACCATATGATCCAGCAATCCCACTCCTGGGTATAAATTCAAAGGAAATGAAATCAGTGTGTTGAAGAGATATCTGTACTCACATTTTTATTGCAACACTATTCACAATATCCAAGAAATGATATTAGTCTAAGTGTTCATCAACTTAGATAAATGGATAAAGAAAATGTGGTGTATTTACATACGAAATGACTATCAACTTTTAATAGAGATAAGTCAGAAAATATAATAGTACACACTCAGTAACAACATCTACTTCCTGTTCACCCAGTCTAAAAAGTCATCCAATTAAAAATTAATTTAATTTAATTAATTAAATAAAATTGCCATTTTGGTCTGGCTTTTTTTTCTTTTTAAGATAATAGGCCATGCTTTCTTCTAGTTTTTCTGGACCTCATGTGATGCAAGCTATTTCATGACCAATGCGTTTGAAAAACACTGGGAAATATAAATTAAATTGGGTAAGAGAAAACTATTTATTGTCACAATTTCAGCAGATATTAACTTTATTGTGTGGTTCCCCAAACTTTTTATTCCTTTTATGTTTGAGAAAGAGAAGAAAGGAAAGTGTTGACTGAAGGAC
Organism: Indri indri; assembly: GCA_004363605.1. Classification (NCBI taxonomy): domain Eukaryota; kingdom Metazoa; phylum Chordata; class Mammalia; order Primates; family Indriidae; genus Indri; species Indri indri. The sequence goes on along the minus strand of RJWJ010016942.1, from coordinate 21,392 downwards.
TTCAATGTGATTTAGTCGGGAATATAAGGCGACTCTTTTCACTTTCCTTGCACAACCTGATGATGTAATTAGTTTTTTTTTTTTTTTGTAACAGTAGAAAAAGAGTTAGGGTATGGACAGATCAAGATACTTATATGATTCCAGAGGTAAATTTTCTTTTGGTAATGTCCCTTTTTTGTGCCTTTTTGAGACAATATAAGCATTATAACAAAAATTGAATGTATTACTTTTTAAACCCCAATATTGTTTTATTAAAAGCATGCATATGATTTTTAAAATATAGCTTTGAATCTATAATAAATTATATTAAATAATACATTTAAATTTTATATTAGTAAGAGGAAGTTATACAGAACCTCTTTCTTGACAAACAGACCCCTGGAGAATGGGATAGTATTTGAGCCTCAGACTTTCTATTTGATCGGATCTCAGATCCACCTTCAGAGTTCTTACATCAAGGTTTTATTCTTGTGCAGGTGACACACTATCTGGAAGAAGAAATGAAAGTAGGAGCCTAGGTGTCTGCTTTCTGATTTATCCTCAATAGAAGAAGGCCCTTATAATAATAGTACCAAATTTCATGCATTTATCCACACCCTACCTAGACTCAAAGATAGACCACCAGGTCCAGTCAATGGGAGATGTTTTCTTTATTTCCTAAGAGGGTGTTAAGTTCCGAGTTTATTGGTCACCCACAAGCAGGCTTACTCACTCATTTACTCATTTATTAATTCATTCAATTATTAATTTGGCAGATATTTATTGGAGACCTACTGTGAGTTATAATCTGAAGAATACAATAATGATTCAGGCACAGTCCTTTTTGTCAAAGAGTTAATGGTCCAAAAGGAGGAACTGACATCTTAAAATATGATGTGGCTAACCCTGGTAGTGATACAGATTAAGGGAAAAGTAAAAAAGGGCAAGAAAAAGGACACTGGACCAGGTCTTGCTAGTTTACTTTGCATTCATTTTCTTACAGATGTAGACAATTCTTCCAAGGTAAAGTCGAACAACTCTAGATTACATAAAAAAAAAAGTAAGATTACAGAAATACTTTAATGGATTCTCTTATGCCAATGCCTCTCAAACAATAGTACACACTAGTACTAATACTAAACATTATTATCAGAATCCCCAGAGTTTACAAGCAGATATAAACTCTGTGCTGCTCCACCTTTCCCATTCTCAGACTTTCAGATTCAAAATGGGTCCTACTTGGGCAGGGGATAATGGTAGGAATGTTAGAATTGCATTTCTAACAAATTTCCAGATTCTGCTAGTGCTGGTATGGGTACCACATTTTGAGACACATTATTATACTTTTGCTTACTGCGCTTCCTCTGATAATCTTTAGGATACTAGAAACACATGGTTATATATGCAGGAGAATGAGGTCTGCAGGAAGGACGTCTTTGCAGGCTACTCTGTCCAGGATGGTTTTGTATACTCCTGTTTCTGCTAAACTTCCCAGAAACTAGGTTGGGCTACTAGTGACTCACTAGAACAGCGAAATGGGGAAGAAAATTGTTAAAGGGATTAATTGGCTGGTGGTGGCCCTAAAACGGTGATCCAAATATGCCCAAAATGTCTACATTTCAGTATCAGTGCCATTAACACACACTGCACTGTCTGAATTTCCCATATGATTATGCCCTCAGATGTGAGCATATCCATTCTTTAATTATCTCATTGCAATGTAGAAGTAAAAGAAAATGGATTATATGTTACTTCTTTGATGCACATGTTCTTCTATGTAACCTGTCCTGTTCCATGTGAATTTCTTATTACCCAGATGAAGACTCGGTTTTTTTTTTTTTTGTTTTCACTTAATCAATTTGTGTTTTAATTTTTTTTTTATCTGTAATGTGGGGATAATAACAAGAATCCACCCCGAAGAATCCTTGTGAGGATTAAAAAGGCTTATACATGTAAAGCATTTAGAATAATAAAAGGTACCTAATAATCTCTGAATTAATGTTAGCTGGAGCCATATACTTAACTTTTTTATTAATAAAAGATATTTTAATGTGTTTTTAAACATAGAAAAAAGGAAGAATTTTACGGTGAATCTCTTATATCAATCATCTAGACTTTTGATGCATTTCAAAGTAAAGTTCATACATCAAGAACATTTCTCTAAATATTTCAGTATGTTAGTGATTAATCATAGTTCAATATTTTTGTGGATTTTTCCTTTTGAGTTAAAAGTTACATTGTAGAAATCTTAAGTGTACATAAATTGGATTTTGATCAATGCATACAGCTTTGTAAACCAAACATCTATCAAAACATGGAACATCATGTGCACCTCAGAAAGTTCCCTCACACCCATTCCCAGTCAATCCCTGCCCGTGTCTCCACTTTTACCTTTACCCCCACGAGTTCTGGTGGTTCCACGTTTGCCAACGTTTGTTGCTATTTCTTTAATGTTGATGCATAGGTACTAGTGTCTCATCACGGTTTCAATTTTAATCTCTCTGATGAATAATTATATTGAGCACTCTTCTATGAGATTATTGGCCATTCACATATCATTTTTAGTGAATGTTCTGTTCAAATGATTTGTCCTTTAACAAATTTTGTCTTTTAATTTTGACTTACAGAGTTTTTTTTTTTATTATTTTATTTTTACCTATTCTTGATATTAGTTTTTCAAATGTGTATCTGGGGTATATTTCACCCCCAATGGCAACTTTCTGATTTATTTTTCTGAACTGCATATTTGGATAAGCAGAACTTTCAAATTTTGATGAACTCTAGTTAATAATTTCTTTTTTATATCTTATAATTATTTTTATGTGCCCTGCTTAAGAAACTTTTGCTTGCTCCAAAGTCAGGAAGATAGACTTTTCTGTTTTCTTTTAAATCTTTATGATTTAGCTTTTATGTTTAGGTCTAAGATCCATTTTCAATAAATTGTTTGACATGAAGTAAGGGTCAAGATTTATATATTTTTTTGCTATAAGGATATCTTGTTATCTTTGCATCATTTGTTGACAAGAGTTTTCATTAACCATTGGATTTCTTTGGCATATCAGTTGCAAAGCAAATGACCATATTAATGTGAACCTATTACTGTAATAGATTTTTTACTATGGTACTTTTGGCTATTTGTCAATCCTTATGCAATTCCACAAGGCCTTGGTGTTGCAGCTTTATATAAAGTCTTGGAATCAGGCAGTGTGAATTCTCCTACTTTTTTTTTTTTTTTTTTTTTTGGAGATTTCTTTGGGAATTCTGAGTTCCTTTTTGCTTTTTCCTGTTGATTTTAGAATAACCTGGCAATTTCTACAAACCATCTTATTGGAATTGTGATTAAAATTGTGGTAACTCTCTATATAAATTTGGGCAGAATTGGCATTTGAAAAACAATGAACTTCTGAGGCTTGAACACAGTCCATCTCTTCATTTATTCATTCTTTTTTAAATGTATTTTAGTAATATAGTTATCAGTATAGAGGCTTTTCACATCTTGTCAAATTTATTCACACATGTTTGATGTATGTTGATGTTGTTATAAATAGGGTACCATTTTGTAAGTTTATTTCTTATGCTTTTACTGCTAAAATAAATGTCTTCACCTTGATATTTGTTTATTAATCTTATACCATATGACCTTGATGAATTTATATTAGTTCTAGTAATTGTTTTGTCAATCTCTTTGGATTACCTGTATCAATAAACATGTCAAGTTATTTATAAATAGGAAGCTTTCTAATTCTACCTGTTAAATATTTATGCATTTCGTATCTTTTCTGTGTCTTGTTGCAATTGCTAATACTCATAGTGTAAAGGAGAACAGAAGTAGCGAGAAGGCACATCCTTGCCTCGTTCTAAATCTTAGGAGGAAAGCATTCGGCACTTCAACATTAGGATGATGTCAGCTGTAAACGTTTCTTAGATACTTTCCATCAGGTAGAAGTTCCATTTTATTTTTAGTTTACTCAGAGTTTGGTAATCTAGAGTTAGTTCTTTAGCTCATGAGACAGGTAATTCATACAGAGGAAAATATCACATGAGACAATATTTAAGTAAATAGGTAACATTCTAGTTCGAAGTAACAAATCTATGTTTAAATTAAGAGGAGGACTCGTATGAAGGCAAATCATATTGCAGGAAATGAATCTAGTTCATTGTGTTTCAACACAGGGCAGCAACTTCAATGGAAATCTTTGAGGCATGTAAAAAATTGAGGCAGGAGCCAGTGTGGCAGAGACTACAAAAGCCAAGAAGGCCCAGTGTTCAAGATCAAAGCAAATTCTGGGTTTAAAGAGGCAGGACTAATTCAGTTCATGCATTATTTGTTATCATGTTTGCTAACATGCCCTCTGAAGATTTCAGATTTGTTACAGGGCAGCACGGTCTGAGTCTCCTGCAATGTACATCAGAACACCCTAGCAGGGATTGGAAGTCGAAGACTTAGGTGGCAAAAGCAAGATTCTTTTTCTGAAAACTACTGTATAGAGCCACTTCCCCTCAAAAGAGGCTAGTCCACATATATTTATTGAAGGAGTAAATGAAAAATTAGAAAAATCAAGCCATGACTATCCAAAACCCAGGAGTGAAACAGGGAAAATTCATTTATCTGTTTGATGAACTAACAGACTATTATAACTTGTCTTAATATTCCAAGTCCAAATACAGTACCCTTAGGATGGCAGACACTTGGATACCTCCACTGAATCTTTCATTTCCAGAAGGGTGGAAGCTTGGACTTCGTACAGTTACCTCCAGGGCACTTGTTCTTGATGTCATTAGACATCTCTGTGGAAGCCAGAAAACTTGGATGACAGAAAAGTCATTAAACCACAAAAAGATAAACCAAGGTTTATATTATTTAAAATTGTTTTTTTGTTTCTCAAGAAATGTATTTATTTTAATTTACATTTAGATGAAGTTTCCAGCACCAGATGGTAGGAATTTCAGTCAATTTGTAAGAAGTGCCAGACATTTTAGCCAATGAGATAAGAAAAAGAAATAGCACCTGCCTTTCTCTTTACCTTTCTGGATAACCATGTAAAAAATAAACATAAACCATTAAGAATTCCCTAGTCAGATTAAAAAATACAACTTATATTGTGATGGAAAAAGTCCACAAGTTTTCCAAAGAGACCATTTAAGCAGACAGGCTTCAAATCTCTAAGGAAACAGAACAACTAGGAAAAACAACTATAATTTCACCTAAATTGCAAACGCTATTATTTTTATTCCAAAAGAATAAGTTGTAATTATGAAAATTCACACGATATGGAACATGGATGCCTACCTATCTTTTAGTTTATCTCCATAACTGATTCTCTGTAATGACTTTCTGAGCTTCAGTTACTTTTCATCAAACATAAAAAGGATAACATTTTGTCTACATATTCTTATAAAAATTAAACTAAATGTATATGAAAACATGCGAACTATATGTGAGAATTTTTAAGTAATTCATAAATCTTTGTTATTATAATTTTTCACAAAAATAAGAAATTCTATCAGAGGACCTAAGGGAACATGAAGAAATATTTTCAAAGCCACTTTTAATATTTTTAAAAATGATCAGAATGATTAGAATACCAAACATTCCAAAAATAAATTAATTCATTCATTTAGAGCTAACCGGAGTACATTAACAAATTTATCTAGATGAGTTAGTTCTCTTTTATTAATATAATTCATCGAGCTGTTGATCAGGTGATTGTCTAAGCTGTAGCAACTCTTGGTTTTAATAAATATTTGTCACAATTTCTCATAATGTTATGCGTAAGATTTTAGAAATATTGACATATATAAACTTATTTTATTTAAAAGTGGCAAACAATTATTTATAAATGATATTGATTATATAATGAGGGAATATTAGGATGTGAAAACCGCTGGAAAGTCATGGCGTATCTACCAAAAGTGTTCATCAAAAGAAACAGACATGAATAAGGAAAGTGGGTCAATTACTGACAATCTGCACATGTAAATGCGTCGCACCTACACGCTTACTGCCAGTTTACTATCATAACTGCATGGCCTGAAAGTCTTTTGGAAGTATAAAGGTCCCATATTTGGCATAAACACTTTATGATCCAATTTCTTGGTTCCACTTCTGTTTCAGTATATCTGATTAGAGGGAAAAAACACTGATTTGGACAGTTTTGCAGATGATTTTATATGCAGTCATGTTTGGGAACTAGTAAGATAATGTAATTCCTTTATTTTGCATTTTCAGAGAAGTAAAATGAGTTGTCAGTGATTAATGTTTAAAATGAGCTAGGACTCAAACTCATGTCTTGTGTTTGCTATCTAAGAGATAGTAGCAAATCATAAAGTTGTTTACTGATCCTGTGTTACTAAGTAAGTATCATATGGATAGTCAAATTTTATGTGGTCGGATTTAAGGGCATCTAAAAAGGTCTCTTATTTTACCACCAATGATAGACATTTTCCTATCATTTCACCCACAAACCTTTATTATACAAAGGTTTTTGGGGATATTAAAAATTCACTATTTCAAAATCAAAATATATGGGCAGGGTATGTGTGTGTAAGGGGAAGTTTACACCTTATAATATTTACGATATAAAACTTTTAGTTTCCCAGTAGCAGTAAAGCCATCAGCAGTAGTGTGCTGGCAAATGTTTACCCTTTGGTTTGTCTTCCCCTCCATCCCCCAAAATACCTTAATTGTGTGTATGTGTGTATGTGACTGTGTGTATACACATATACTTACATATTTGTGTTATAAGCTTAAAAAAGTATGAAACACAATTTTAAAATAATAAAAAATTATAATATAAATTTCATGTAGCCAACTGATACACTCAGAATGTTCTATTGATTTTTGCTGATCTCCTGCTGCTGAGGCTAATATATGATAGCAGTCGACCAATGAGTATAGTTTGGACATAAATGTTGGGTTGATATTGCTGTGTCTGTCTATAAGTAAGAGGAAGCTAAAGCAATGAAAGCATGTCCACACTTTATTCATTTAAAGATGACATTAATTGATGAATTTTCCAGTTTTCAAACTAGAAAAATACTTTTCGTTTTTGTGCTATTCATGATATGAGGGATAATGACACAACACATTTTAAGTTTAATCTGCATTAATAATACATTATGCATCACTTTCTTAAATTGAGACAATCGACAAAACAATAAATCAAGTTTTAATTTGTAGTGTTTGCTGCTTTCCATGGTTTTCCAGCTACCAGCATGAAACAACTGAATGTGGATAGAGAAGCACAACATTATGCCGCATTTCCACCATGAAGGCAGAAGGAACATAAGCATCCTCAAAAGCATAGATAATACTAAATGTAGTAAATTATTTAGAAAGATGTATTGAGTATCCATTTTTGTTTTATCATATATTTAAGTAAGCAAATGGAATTTAATTTTAATAATAGCTCTGTTTAATAACTGGTTTTCAAAATTCCCCCAAATTTAAAAATTGGTGCTCATGAACCAGTATACCCAGCACACCACTGGTTCAGTTAATACTTTAGCTGAAAATATAAAGAAAGAAGAGAACTTTGATATAAAAGGTGAATTCAGTATGGAAGAAAAAATGTGTTCCAATTAAAAGTTGCATACTGTAAGATAATGCAATGCGACTCTGGAGGTAAAATTCTGCAAAAGAACTCTTTTCGAGTCCTTTTCATATTTGATGTAAAAGTAAGGTCATCAACTAAATTTAGACAATCGTATTTTCTTTCTGGAAGAGTAATTTCACAGAAAAATCATGGAATCCGAAAAAAAAACAAAAACTATTTGTAAGGACGTCAGAAATAACCTTAACACAAATAATGCATTATGGGGATGATAGACTTGATAAGTCAGCCCCCATCACTGCACACCCACCTCCCCACATTGTTCTGTTGTTGAGATCCTTTTCCAGTTTGAAAGTAATATATTTTGTAAAGTTTAATTACAGATAAACTTTACTAATATCCCCCTCTCATGCTTCTCTTTCTGGGTAAACTCTCGGCAAAAATGGGCACAGCTTATGAGGTGGCTTTTGTTACGAGTGCTATAAAATTTCAAAAAGAGTTCCTGCGAGTTTGCCATCTGTAAATAAAATATTAAAAAGAAGCAGAATAGAAAGGAAAATACATATGTTTCTAAAGCTTCTTGTCAATATCTTGTCTCTATGTTAGGAAATTGTTTCAACCTATAAAATTCATTGAGTAACTATCTGCTCAGTGTAGCAAAATCCACAGTGAATTTTACGTTTTAAAATGATTAAATCTTAAACATGCGATCAAGTTAAAAGAGTGAATTTCTCAAATGTAGACCAATGTTGTGGAAAAGTTACTGACAATTTGTTTTTGTTTTTGTTTTATGTATCAGCCATAGTTTCCTGTGTATTCACTCAGGAGTTTGAGCTGTATATTGTCAGAAATTCCAGTGGTCTTCAGAGGAGATTCCTACAGATGACAGAAAACAGGAAATCAAATTTCCTGCACAGAAGAGCTAATAATCCAGTTAGCGAAGTCAACTAATTCAAAAGAAACTACTAGAAATATTTTAGGAAAAGATACAAACATGCTCAAAATTACATGCTATAAAGATAGAAATTATATGAAATGAATTATGTGGTATGAAATATATGAATGTCGTAGACCCTCATAAAGAGAGAAAATGTGTGTAAGTTTGTGTGTAAATATGTTGTGTTTCTACATTTTATTGAATATTTTTAGATTGTATATAATCCTGGTAAAAAATCATAGGGGGAAATGAAAATCCAAGGTATTCTCTGCCCTTTGGGATTTTACCAGCAGGTTGGAGAAAAAGAAATAAGGAAGAACATATACACAGATTAGTTAAGCAGCGATGCAAACTTGATGTACTTAGAATTTAGACAATGAGGCAGTGCTCACTGAATATGTTATGAAGGGAGATCATCTTTGGCCGGAATTGGCTGGGAAGGCCTAGCAGAGTAGTTACAATACATTTGAAGCTTGTAGGCTGGTTAATTTTTTTCTGCTCAATAGGATAATTAAATTCTAAGAAGGAAGAACAAGAAAGTCAAGAGCCTGGAATCTGAAATGAGAGTGGGATGTCTGATTAGCAGCGATGAGTAACCGAAATTACAGATCACTAGCAGATTTAAGAATTAATACTACATGAGCAGAGGAGAAGGAGTGGATTTTGGAAGCGGGGCTAAGGAGTTGGTATGGTATCCTCATGGGCAATGAGAGGCCACGGGGAGTAGTAATTTCTCCCAGAGAGGGATTAGGGCTTAATAATGTGATAGGGTTAACGTTTCTTTCTAAATGTCTAGGGGTGCCAAGGTTTCTCCTAAATTGACTGAGATATCCAGTGCACTCAGTAGCTGTCTTGCAACTATCCTTCTCCAACAGTATCTGGTTGGCTGAAACCTTTTATTGTGGTCCTATCATATAATGCTTACCCAGGCTGAAGACTAAAGTGAGGCCAGTGAGGTATTTACCTCACAAGCAAAATTTAAGGGGCAAGAAAAAACACAGGTGATCACAATAAATATTTATCTTAATGCGATATTTTAAAAAATCCAAATCAATGCAAAAATCTACGTGTACAAAATATCAAAAAATTAAATAAAGACAAGATCGGTATTCACCATGAGTATTTGGATGCTCAATCACATTTGATTCTAACAATCAAATGCAAAAAACATCAGATAGTAATTGTTCCTCCCATTTGATAACCATGGACAATTCACTCACTTGCTTGAAATATGGGGAACTAGAACTCAAATCTAGATGTTCGTATAGCAAAAGCTGTGCATTTTTTGCTCAAGGAGACTAGCATGTCCTTCTACAGATGGACATAAACTCAAGGAAGAAGCAATTCAGAGAGCTCAGAATATTCATGGTTCTCATTGATTTAAACTCACAAGGTTTGCTGTGTATGATGCTAATTCAATGCCATATTCTCTCCCCTGAGTTTCTCTGTTAAGATTTCATTGGGGAAAAAAACAAAAAACAAAAACAAAAAACAAAAATCGACAACAAAGTTTAGTAAGTGATAAACAAGATCATCCCAAAAGAAAAAGAACAGTTCAAGAAATTTTCACTGAAAAGAGACTGAGAATAAACTGCAGAGTCTTTCTAAGAGTGCAAATTGCATGTTAATCATATGCAAATAATATATGGCCCTGCTATTTCATACACCTGCATATGACCCTCGGGGATTAAAACAAGTTGAATTCATTGTATTTCGGCATAGTCCCTGAATTGGATTTACTAGTAAAACCAACCCAGTTAAATTTTTATTTATTATTTAGCCAATGAGGATGGCTCCAAGGTCACTAATTAGCAGGTTTAATCTCTTTAAACCCCCATCTCATTTGGATTTGGGGCTCTGGTATACATCTTGTGTTCCCATCTGCATTTACTTTGATTTGCCACTTGGACATTCATACTGACCCCATCTGCACGATGGTGTCTGCCAGCCCAGAAACTGGTCAGTTGCGTTAGGGGGCTGGATGCTGGGCCTGGAGATGGCAATGAGGACAGTAGGCAACAGTATCAGTGGATTGGAGGCCAAGGCCTGAAGCCAGAGCAGATATTCAGTTGATTGGGCCTAGGAATCGGGACTGAAGCGCTAGGTGCACGGCAGGTGGACTGATGAGATTGAAGGGCAGCCGCAGTTTGGAGTTGGCAAGGTTCTGCTCACAGTTTGAGTGCAGCAGCCTTATTAGCCAGGCTGAGGCAATGGCTTCAGCCACTCAAGTTCCCTGACAAAAACATTGTCCTACTTTCAAAACTCAAATAAAGTCTCAACAGGAAAGAAAACCTCCTGCATGTGGAAAGGCACTGCTCTTTGACCAAGCACTTTGCTTCTAGTGGGAGAGAGGGCACAGAGGGTATCAACCTGCCCACCAGGTTAACGATGAATCTCAGTTACCCAACCTGTAAGGTGGAAATAATAGCCACCTAACTTATAGCACAAACACATTATGAAAATTACCAAAATAATGTGCATGACGGAGCTTTAGAAAGGACAAAGCCTCATATTTTAGAAGTTGTCTTTTATTAAAAGTTAGCATTGGGTCTGAATATAATAAAATATATTCTTTTGATTTCTTCTGAAAAGGAATTTAGAGCCACCTGAGCTACCATTAATCTTGTACCCAAATTTTGGCTGGGAGGATTTTGTGTATTCCCTAATCATAATCCTTGCATATTTTCTTGTTTCCATGCTGCTACCCATACTGGTTTTTTTTGTTTGTTTGTTTTTTCCTGCCTGGAAAATTTCTTACCTTCTATTTTTCTAAGTCAGAACTTCACTCATCTCTTCAAACCCCACCTAAAATATCATTTTCTCCATGAAAAATATCTGTCTCTTTCTTGCCACTTTAAACTTTGAAAATACAATCTTTGAATTTTATTATGCTACAACCTGCCTCCTTCTTAGAGTACAGTCATTTATGCCCTTGAATTATTCCTTCTCACAGATTTTAATCTTCTCTTGGGCAAGGAGACCTCTAGGGCTTAGGGCTCCACCCATATAATTCTTCAATAGATATTTGTCAATATGAACCAAAGACTTACTCTGGATTCTTATCTACAAATTTCTTTTGGTAAAATATATCTCAGCATATCCAACTGTGTCTTCAGTGTTCTGGAACAGGAGTACTGAAGTACAGCAGGAATTTAATTTTTTGCTTTGTTTTTGTGAGTGAAGATACAAATATTAGAGGAGTATTTCTGAAACAGCAATCTATAATCTCAGTAAACCTTTCACTAACCATGAGTAAACTGGCAGAAAGTATCCTGCAGAAGACCTTGTATGTAACTTTAGGACCCATATGAAACAAGCAGCCCATAAGATGCAGAAATAAATTTATCTTACTCACCTAGAAGAGAAATTATGCAAATCTTAACACACAATAAATCACAGTAATGTATATAAAGTCCCCTAGCATATTTCTATACTAGGAGATAGACTACCAGTAGATATTCAGTATATGCTAAACTAAAAACAAAATAAGCGAGAATAGTAAACATATCTTGCAGATATCATAGTACTAAATAGGGCAACCAAAAGGGACAAAAAACATCTCAAATGATCATTCCTCCCTGAATCAGACGTAGCACACACCCACCTATCATCCAAGGAATCTGTGAAATGAGTATGTATGTGGAGAAGGTCATCATGCCTCTCATCGACAAGTGGGCCAAATCAAAGTGGATCATGTCAGCCTGGTTTGGTTTGCCTAAGGGGAAGTCATGCTGTCAGAATTCTTTACCATCTCAAGTCCAGTGAGAAGTTAGGAGAATGCAGTTGCAACATTAATTCCATTTATCTTAGGTCAGAGATCTGATGTGACTTGTCTTCAGACCTTGGGCCAAAATATAAATGCATATTTCAGATTAAAAGACCTTTATCTAGCTAACACATCTGTAGCAATGTATTCTTAATGAGACCCTAGGAAACCTGGTTTCTTGTGATGTGTAGCACTTAACAAGGCACGTGAGCTACTTAACTACTCTATGCCTTAAGACCAGGGTGAACATTTGCCCTTTATTGCTTGTAATAGTTCCTGTTTATACATGTTTTATCTGCCTAGTTATTAATAGCATCCTTTTTCATTCTTAAAAGTGTCTGCATTTGAGAAATAAATTATATGGTTATCCTATTTATCAAATAAGGATTATGAGAAAATGATCTGTAAGGTCTTTCGTTGTTGTATATTTCTATAATTTTAACTAATTGAAAAAATATCCAAAGTGAGATCCAATTAAAGATATATGTATATATATTTGAGTGTCATCTTGTACCTGTGTTTTTATATTCCATATGCAACAAATTCATAATACCACAAATACCTTTCCAGAATCTGACTAACTCAGAGAGCTCATTGATATCCCCAATCCTCTATCAGTGTTCATTGATAGAGAGATGAGGCTAGACGGAGTAATTTCACAGACTAAATGTAAAATCTTTTCTTATTTATTTTTATTTTTATTTATTCTCATCTTTGCTGGTCTATAAAGAAAGTGAGTACTTTTCTTCATAAAAGTCGTGTCTTTTGGAGTTCACTGGGCTTCAATCTTCTTGAGGTAATGTTTCTCAACAAAAAAATAAAATTTATAACAGCAAGAAATGTAAATTTAGTTTGTGGATAAGAGCAAGAACATTAAAATAAGAAGAGTTGCCACGGATAGAGGCAGGTTGACAAATGCTTCTGAATGAAGGAGAGATAAGCGTTAAAATATGAGAAAAATGAGAGAGTGCATTCAGATTTGCTAGGTCATATCCTTGGCTGTGGATATTTGTCAGATGTTGTGACAGATGTGCCTCCTAGTATGACTTTTGGAAATAGGCTATTGTATTTTTTAAAAGAAGAATTCATATGCTTAGTCAATATACTGGAGGTAGATATATCAAGGAACATTAAAGATAGAACAAGGAAGTCTGAGGAGACAATAAGCTCAAGTTATGAGTACAAAGTTTCCCCCCAAAACAAACACACACATACCTTACAACCCACAGCATAATGCTCTTTGGACACATGTTCGAATGGGTGAAGGGTGACAGGTTTTAGTAAGTTGAGAGGAAAAGTAATAGCAAAGATGATGGTGTATGATGTCTTTAAAATTGCTTTAACTTTAGCCTGTGTCTTTGTCTCTTAGATTGTTCTGTTTAATGATGTTAAATAATCTCAAGTATACTTTGAAGTTGGGTAACCCACAAAGCTCTTCGGAACAGCTTTGAAGTTAGATTCTGTAAAGCCTCAAATTGAAATATAATTCAGGAATCCTGGACGTGGTATACATCTTCAGTCACTGTGATATGAAAGTGGTCAGACAGAGACTGCATCTGAAGAGCACAAAGCCAAATGGGAAGTTGAAAAGTTTGCCTGCTGAGATAACCACTTTTAGTATGTCAAATTAATATTTTCCACATTTTCTTTATTATTAAAAGAAAATTTAAAGCTATCGTTAATATGTTTTAAAATGTTTGTTAATATTGTTTTACATTTTTGAGAGTTATAAATGTAAATTAAACCACGTCTCCACTTAGGCCGGAAGAGGGAAAAAAAAAAAAAAAAAAAAACCTGGAGGTAGAAAAATAAGCAGTTTAGTGGTAGGAAAAATGGCGAGGGTTTAAATCAATGTCCATTCAAGATTTCAAGTTCCCAAAAAGAAGGAATTAGGTAATGTGTATTTATCATTGTTTTGTGCCCAGCAAAGCAGCATATAAACTTTAAATCTTCCTATAGGCTTTCCAATTGAGGAGACACAGGAAGTCATAGAGGCCATTCATCTTATGGAGGAAACTGCTGCTGGCAAAACACTTTCGTGGGTACCATTTGGGAGAATCCAAAGACAGGAAAAAGGATTCCCATTCTTTTGTAATTCAGATTGAGTGCACTAAGATATAATACTAGGCTTAAAAACAATCTGGCACACCCACTAAAAATAGGTGTATATGAGAAAACACACAAAGTCATTAAATATATGAAAAGATGCTCAAACTCTTTAGTAATGAGGGTAATGTGAATAAAACCCAATGTAAGGTTGTATTTAATGCACCTTGATGGGCAAAAATTAACAAGTCTATCATAACACATGTTGAAATATCAATAGGCTCTTTTAAACACTGGTAGTGAGAGTATAAATTGGTGTAGCCACTTTGGAAAGCAGTTTGATACTGTCATGTAAAAGCGAATATTCATATAACCTATAATCACAGACATGTAATTCCTTGGTATATACCTAGAAGAAAATATTTACACACATTCACCAGAAGATATATAGCAAAATTTAAAGCAGCACCATTTGTAATAGCAAGTATCTGTGACAGGAAAAAAACAAATACAATTTTTCATCAAAAAGAGAGTAGTTATTTAGTTTGTGGTATATTAATGCAATGGAATAGCATACATCTGAGAAAGTAGACTATACTCACATGCCATAATTTTGATGAGTCTACTTAAGAACATTGAGTGAAAAAGTCTGTGAAGCTTATATATTATATATTAATAAGTCAAGAAAATAGCTAATACTACACTTGATATTATTTGGGGGAAAAGGAGGTTTCTTTTTTTTCCTTTTTTTTTTTGAGACAGGTCTTGCTCTGCTTCCCAGGCTATATTGTAGTGAAGTCATTTTAGCTCACTGCCACCTCAAACTCCTGGGCTCAAAACATCCTTGTTCCTCAGCCTCCCTAGTAGCTGGGACTACAGGCTTGTGCCGCTACACCGAGTGGGGTTAATTTGTGGGTTTTTTTTTTTTTTTTTTTTTTGGTTTTGGTAGAGATGGGGTCTCACTATGTTGTTCAGATTGGTCTTGAACTTCTGGCCTCAAGTGACCCTCTTGCCTAGGCCTCCCAAAGTGCTAGGATTATAGGTGTCAGCCACTGCACCAAGGCCAAAATTGATATTATTGAAATGTGTTTAGTCTTAGCAGTTTGTGTGTATGTACATGTAGAATATAAAAATATATTTATACCTTTATAACATTTATATTATATATACATAAATTCTCAATTTCTGGTTTCTTTTGGAAGTAGCTGGATATGGTCAGGAGGAGTGCACTAGAAGCTGGAAGTTATTCTCAGTGTTCTAGTTTCTGGGTTGGCTGGGGCTTCACATATATTCATTATATTATTCAAAAAAATACATAGACACTTTTGTAAATTAATGCATTTATAGCATTTCAAGTGTTCATATCATAAGAGGCAAATATTGCTAAATATAATAATGTCATGGAAATGGAAAGAGCTGGTACCCCATGTCTTGCATTTTTTTTAGAATTGTCACATATATTGTTTCCTTTGAGCCTTAAAGCATTCCTGGTGTTCATGTTATAGATGAGGAAACTGAGATTAAAAAAGGACTGAAGTGATTAAATCAAAGGCAAAAGGCTAATCTCAGAGTAAAAGCTGATTCAGCAAAGTCTCAGCTTACAAAATCAATGCACACAAATCAGTCACGTTCCTCTACAAACATAAAAGCCAAGCTGAGAGTTAAATCAAAGACTTAGTACCATTCACTATAGCTACAAAGAAAATAAAATACCTAGGAATATACTTAACCAAGGAGGTGAAAGATCTCTACAAAGAGACCTACAAAAAACTGAATAAAGAAACTGCAAACACCACGAACAAATGGAGAAGCATATCATGTTCATGGATCAGTAGAATCAACATTGTTAAAATGTCCATACTACCCAAAGTGATTTAGAGATTCAGTGCAATCCCCATCAAAATACCGATGTCATATTTTACAGATCCATAAAATATAATTCTATGCTTTGTTTGGAACCAGACAAGAACCCAAATAGCCAAAGCAACCTTAAGTAAAAATAACAAAGTTGGAGGCACCACATTACCAGACTTCAAACTATACTACAAGGCTATAGTAACAAAACCAGCATGGCATTGGCACAAAAATAGAGACATAAACCAATGTAACAGAACAAAGAACTGAGATATAAAACCATTTATATACAGCCAAATGATCTTTGACAAAGCGGGCAACAATACACACTGGGGAAAAGAAGCCCTATTCAATAAATGGTGCTGCACAAAAATTAATTCAAGATGGATAAAAGACATAAATGTAAGGCATGAAACCATTCAATAGTAGAAAAAAAATGTTGTAAAAACTCTTTTAGATATAGGCCTAGGTAAAGAATCTATGAAGAAGACCCCAGTGGCAATCACAGCAACAACAAAAGTAAATGGGACTTGGTTAAATTAAAAAGCTTCCACACAGCTAAGGAAATAATTAACAGAACAAATAGACAACCACAGAACGGAGGAAGATATGTACAAGCTATATAGCCAGGAAAGGGCTAATAGCCAGAATCTATTAAAAAAAAAAAAAAAAAAACTCAAGCAAATCAGGAAGGAAAAAACAAACCCCATTAATAAGTAGACATGAACAAAAGCTTCTCAAAAGAAGGAACAAAAATGTCCAATAAACATATGAAAAAATGCTCAATGTCACTAACATCAGGGAAATGTAAATTAAAACCACTATGAGATATCACCTTGTCCCAGTTAGAATGGCAATTATTAAAAAGTCCAAAAACAATAGATGCTAGTATGGATGCAGAAACAAAGGAATGCTTATACACTATTGTTGCAACTGCAAATTAGCACAACCGCTATGGAAAACAGTATGGATATTCCTCAAAGAACTAAAAGTAGACTTACCATTTGATGCAGCAATTCCACTACTTAGTAATTACCCAAATGAAAGGAAGTAATTTTATCAAAAATACACCTGCACCCTAATGTTTATTACAGTACAATTCACAATTACAAAGACGTGGAATCAACCCAAGTACCCATTAATTCATGAGTGGATTAACAAAATGTAGTGTGTGTGTGTGTGTGTGTGTGTGTGTGTGTGTGTATGTGTATACTATAGAATACTACTCAGCCATGAAGAAGGATGAATTAAGGCCTTTTGCAACAACCAGACACCATTATCCTAAGTGAAGTATCTAAAGAATGGAAAAACAAACACCACATGTGCTCTCTATTAAACTGGAACTAACGGATGAGCACACATGTGCACAGAGGGAAGTAAAACTCCGTGGAAATCAAGTAAGGGGGAGGGAGGAGGAAGAAATGGGCAAAACCTACCTAACAGATACAGTGAACACTATCTGGGTGCTGGGCACACTTATAACCCTGACTCAAGCATAACAAAATTGATAGATGTAACCAAAAACATTTGTACTCCTATAATATCTTGAAATTTAAAAAAATAGTTTTCTGAACTTGTTGACTATTTTCTGTCACTTTTGGCCACCTCTTATGGAAAACATCATCACTCTCCCACCTTATACTACTTAGGCGATAAAGACAATAATAAAAGAGTATATTAGGATAAAACATGGGTATGACTTTTGGGGAGCTAAATAAATGATATTTCAGACCTCTGAACTTCGGCTAGTCACTCAATATATGGGCCAAAATGACAGGGGCATTCTCCTTTTAATATGTATTCATTCTTTGACTTATCAAGAAATGGAAAAGAAAAATCCTTTACTTTCACAGAAGAGTTTGTACCTTCATTTGATCTGATATTAAATAGAAGTAAAAAGATTTTTCCTGATCCAAGTAGAAACTAATGAAATGTTTCTATATTCCCCAAGGACAAGTGTCACTGAAGAAGCCAGTACTGAAATAAGAGTAGCACGGATTTTTATTAATTATTTCAATCCTTGTGAACTAGACACCTTCTCCCACAATAATGCATTCTACCCAGGTATCTGGGTAAAGGTGATGAAACTTCTAAAACATCAAAAATACATGGGACAAACTTTTAATTCCTTTCAGTTTTGTAAATGAGTAGAGAAACTCAAGGCCTCTCACCCTCAGATTTAGAGATTCATCTTTGTCAAATAGGTATACCCAGAAATTACCTGTCTCCATTGACTCCATCAACTAATTTAGTGAACATTAAATACATTACAAAGACCACCTCAATAGAGATACACATAGCTAGATGATAAATGTGACTGTAGTGGCCGAATAAAGGCTGCAGTGGCCAGGGAAGGTTTTAAGAGGAGGAATAACAATCCAGGAGACAGAATATCACACTGGGTCAACAGGATCTGTGTAGATTTGGGAACCATGAAAGACATTTTAATCAAAGGAAGACACACCATCCCTATAAATGTTCCCTGGACAAAAGGTTATCTCTCAGGCCCTGAATCCTGTGAATGCACCTCAGCCACAAAAGAGCCATAAGATAAATGGCATGCTTCCCTGACAGCAGCAGCAATCTGTTAGAGGACTGGTCTATGAATTTGAGGGCAGAGCCTCCTTGCACTACAAATTAGTTTGGGTAGGAGTCTACATAATCGGCTGATGTGAAGTTCGGTAATGTGAACTTTCTTCCCAACATAGCTCCCTTATTGTCTGCTCTGAGATCTGGTATTTCACCACTCAAGTATCATCTCTCTATATCTTATAAAAGTTTCTGTCTCCAAGGGGCATTGCTTATGTGCCCCATTCCCCAAGATGCAGAGCATCCAATGCCTTTAGCATTGGACGTAGCGTTAAGGCACCTCAGAGAAAGGATTGTCTGGCTGAAATAAGACCAGTGAGTAAAATAATCATTTACTGGGGTATTTAGGTCCCAGGAAGGACATTAGGGTAGGGCCTGTGGAAAAAACAGTTAGAAAGTCATCCCAGTCAACCATTCTCTCCATGTTTATTCTCACAAGAGCTGCACTGAAACCTGGCTTTAAAGATGTGAACTTGGCTGTACTTCAGCAGTCCAATCTCTCCCCACCAGGGTGAGCCAAACCATTTCCCTATTTTGGTGCTTAACCTAATTTGGAATCCTCCTTTGCAAAATGCCTTTACCACCTGCCTGAGGTGAAAGGAACAAAGCTCATGCCAACTTACAGGAATGTTTTCTGCAAGGCTGAGTTAACAGGGCAACCTTACATTATCTTTTGCTGAATAAGGAGATTTTTCCCAACAGCGAAGGCTGAGAATGTACTTTTCTTTATTCTTTTAAATGAAACTCAGGTTAAGTGGAGAGCAGCCAAAACAGCAGATTTCACACTTTGGGGGGTGATGGCGGTGTTCTCCTGTCCTGAGGAATGAAGGAATGCACGGGGAAGGAAAGCGAGGAAAGTGTGTTCTCTCTATAGACCATTGCTAGAAAAGCAACCCAATCCCAGAGTGGAACATCTTCTACGGAGCACTCTTGCGCTAATCATGTAATTTCCATGTAATGGCAGCCCTGTTATTACTTCTCATTATTCATTAAAGGACAAGCCCTCAAAACTTGTCTGGACCATTGCAACAATGCCATCCCTAGAACACAACCTTAACTCTGTCACCAAGGTCACTTTCTCCCAATGTCTTCTGCACCTTGTCTCTCTGGGGCTCAAATGCTTGCAGGGTCTCTCCAGCATCCTTAGGATGATGTGTGAATTTAATTTGACTTTTAAAGTCTTCTACATGTAGGTCCAGGCTTACCTTTGTAAACTAAAGCCCACCTATTCTCTTTACAAGCCCTTTTCTATGGCTAGACCTCCGTGATCAGTTGATTCTATTGACTCCGGCTGTTTGCCCAATTCTACAATACATTTTGTAGTTACCTCCAGTGGATACAAAATGTGTTCTTTTATAAAATCTTATCTACCCTTTATGTTTTCCTCTTCCTCCCTAACTTCTTCCTGATTACTTCAGCACATACTGCATTGTTTCTCTCCACATCTTTTGCAGTATTTATAGCTAAGATAGCCCCACATTGTGCACTGTGTCATAATGCAGCTTGACTTGTTGTGCGTATCAAGTATGTTCATCTCATTCATTTAATCAGCTAGAGTGACTAAATTATTACTTTCCTAAGTTCGGTGCTGAGTCTTAGGCTGGTTTCTCTCCTCCTACCAAAAACCAGCAAAACGATCATGTTCATGATAACATTGTAAAGTGATTTCTGCCTTATTAAATTAAGCTATCAAGAAAAATAGTTTAAATGAAAGTCATCCTGATTAGATGCACCATACATTTCATATTGGCTGCAAGAAAGAAGAATTAGGGGTGCAGTTTAAAAAAAAAATCACTGATTTTTTCAGCTTCAGGACAAGTCATGAAGGGTGCTGTAGTGGGTTGAATGGCATCTTTAAAAATTTATGTCTACCAGCAACCTCAGAATGTGACTTTATTTGGAAATAGATTCTTTGCAGTTATAATTAGTTAAGTTAGGATGGTTTCACACTGGTAAGGTTGGGCCCCAAATCCCATCGTTCATGTCCTTATAAGAAGAGAAGAGGACAAGTTGAGATAAACATGGAGAATAAGGCCATGTGACAATGGAGGCAGAGAGTGGAGAGACATGGCTACAAGCCAAGAAAGCCAAGGACTACCAGGGACCACCAGAAGCTAGAACGTGTCAACATTTCCCTAGAGTCTTCATAAGAAGCATGGCACTACTGACAGCTTGATTTCAGACTTCTAGCCTCTAGAATTGGGAGAGAATAATATCTATTGTTTAAAGACCCCTAATGTGTGGTAATTTGTTGCAGCAGCCCAAGGAAATGAATGCAGCTGTTGAGTGCTGCGTGAAGTGTCCCGAATGCAAGTGAGGCACATCATTCAGAATAGAAAGCTTAAAACTAGCTGAAAAACAGTTTGACCAGGTAAAATCTCTTTCTACAGATGCTTTTAAAAATAGAATAGCTTCTTATTTTTCTGAGATGGTTTTGGTGTGATCCTACTTGAAAGGAGGTGAATGAACCAAGTGACCTTTCAAGATCTTCCTCAATCCTTTGATACTGGGATTTTATGAACTCTGCTCACTTGATAATCTGGGCCAGCTTTCCTGATGCGTTTATATTTCCAGAATAGTTCTGTATCTTAAAACTTCTACTAGAAGCAAATAAATTCCCTCACGGCCGTTAGCCTCCCTCTTTCTACACAAGCACAGCCATATCTTC
>RJWJ010016941.1:0-33759 GCA_004363605.1 Indri indri | reverse complement strand
AGAGTTGTTCACCATTTGGGAAAATCACGCCCTCCCCTGGCCACGCTGCTCCTGGTACCGCAGACCTAACAATCTGCATTTGCTGCAGCCACGTTCAGGGGACTCTGCCCAGGCGCGGGGACCTGGCTACTAAACTACTTCTTCGAGTGTGGTGGTGCCAAGCACTTACAGACTGAAACATAGGCCTTATTTATAAATTGCTTTCCTATATGTCCTCTTTATGCTACAGTTGCACCATAACACAGGTTTTCAAAAATTGGGTGAGCAGGCAGGTTGTTTTCAAATAATCATGTCAGAATAGCAAGTGGGTACAAATGGGCTGCATGGGGCTGGGAACCAGCTCCGCAGACAGGAGAGACCGTGGACACCCGAGGACCCGGTTCTGAGGGAGGCGGACGCAGAATCCGGGCTAGAGGCGACCAGCCTGGGAACTGAGGACCCGCGACCCCTCCGCCCAGGTGGCACCAGGGGGTGGAAGCCCCAGGTCTGGGAAAAATCCTTCTCCCCTAGGACCACTCCTGGAGGCGGCCGGCGGGTGGGTGGCAGAGCTGTCGCCAGCCCCCGAGCTCCGCGTGCTGAGCGTTGCCATGGAGACCGACGCGGGCCCTGGACGCCAGGCAGCTCCTCTGCCACCCGGGTCAGCCCCGGCGGGATTCCAACCCCTTCCCCCGCCGCTCCCGGAGCCCTGGGGCAACTCAGGGCCAGGGCGAAGGCGGCCCACCTGCAGCGTACCTGCTCCGCGGGGCAAGCGAGGCGTCCGGGGTGGATCCGGTTCTCCCCGCCGTTGAGCCTACCGCGGCCGGGGCGGAGCCGCGCGGGGAAGCGCGGGCGGGGCCCGAGTGGCCGGAGGACCTGTCCACACCGTTCACCTCGAAGAGGGCTCGGAAGCCGGGGAGCTTGGCGACCCGACCGAGTCACCCACCGCCCGCTGCCTTAGGTCGGGACTCCGTTGCATAACACTCAACAATACCGCTCCCCGTCTTGTTTAACGCGCACCACATGCTTCGCGTACATTACCTCTGAGCTTTACAACAACCCTAGAGGGTAGTAGTCTCCCAAACCGGAGAGAGGAAGAGAGTTTCTTGTGCAGAGTCTCAAATATTGCCAAGAGGTGGACGTGAGACTGGAACCTCATCCTACTCCTTTGGCCACAACCGGCAGCCTCCCACCTGGTCCTTCTAAGGAAACAGACTTTGGCCCAGTGGTCAGCACACACGCACCTCCCGACCATGCCCCAATCCCTATTTGCAATCAGGCTGCCGTCTAAAACGTTTCATCATGTGTTTAAATAGTTGAAAAGGACGTAATTTTTTGCAGTTGTAAATACTGACACGAGTAAAACATACCCGAGTATAATGGCGGTATCATACCCTCCAACATCCATCAAAAAGAAAACACAAAACTCTTAAGGACCAGAAAGTTTACATCATTACTTTTCCTCCTTGAAACGCTGTCTCCATCCCACTTTTCTGATATAATTTTATCCCAAGGTTATCTTTTTCATGCTTCAAAGTCTTACTGATCACCTTATCATATACCACCAGTACACGGTGGCTTATGTCTGTAATTCCAGCACTCTGGGAAGCCAAGGCAGGAGGATCACTTGAGGCCAGGAGTTTGTGATCACCCTGGGTAACACAGCAAGAGCCTGTCTCCACAAAAAAAAAAAAAAAAAAAAAAAAAATGCCCAGCGAGGTGTCATGCGCCCGTAGTCCTAGCTACTGGGGAAGCTGAAGCGGGAGGATAGCTTGAGCCCTGGAGTCTGGGGTTCAAGGCTGCAATGGGGCTATGATCTTGCCACTGCACTCCAGCCTGGACGACAGAACAAGATCCTGTCTCAAAAGAAAAAAACGTCATATAGCAATCTATCACCAAAAATGGTTATGGTTCATAATCATCAACTGACAATTCCATTTGTCTTCTCAAATTATATTAAAAGCAAAACTCTGCAAACCCTCTGATATTCAAAAGGATTTATTATCCGAGACTCATTCAGTCTCTCAATAATTATACATAAATTTAAGTTCCCTTTGCTCAGTGGTTTGGAATGTTCACACCTTAGCATCTCAAATGCTAAGCTCAGTCCAATCATGAGAAAAACATTAAACAAACCCAGACTGAGGAATGGTCTACAAAATATCTAAACAGTACGTCTCAAAAATGTCAAGGTCCTGTGAAACAAGGAAAGAGCAGGAGACTGCCAAGAGCAGAGAAGACTAAAAATGACTACACATCTAAGTGTAAGTAGAGTGTATGATGGGGATGGGGGTCTACACCACAGTTTTTGCATGTTAAAATTAAAAAAAACTGTTAATCTTTAAAAGATGCATATATTCCAGATTTTAGCAGATGCTCGTTAATGTCCCTACTGTATTTTCCCCTTTTTCTTTACTGTAGTGCTGTTTCCTATACCAGTCAGTTTTATATCCCGGTAAAACTGATCGACTGGGAAAAAGCCTGTTTCTTCTTTAGTAAAATATTCCATTTCACTGAGTATCATAGTATTAACTGAGGTTAACACACGACAGTACCCGGCATGTGTGTACCGGGGGTCCCTCCAATGGTTCCGCATCACTCTCTAGTTTCTGACACTTCCCTATCTTCTCACGTTTGGCCTCATGCCTTTGCCACCTACAGGACTGCCACCTTCTGAGAGACCTGCAGCCCACGCCGCTCGTCCCATGGCTGGCCCTCCACCCTGGGCTCTTCTGTGCATCCTGTGAGGGACTGTATTTAAGGGCAGCTGGTAGCTGGTGAAGATCCTCAAACTACCCATAACTAGGTCTAATTGAAAAACTGCACATATTGTTATGTCATAATTAAATATATTTAGATCCTTAACCCTTTAGGAAATGCAAAAAGAGTTACACAGTAATAAACCCAAATCGTAACTACAATAATAACATAAGGGCTGCTGTAATGGTCTATGGTCAGTATCCCTGAGGTAGGCATTGTTATCCTCATTTTACGGATGAGGAAATGGGGGGCTCGAAGAGGTTAAGTAATTTCCCACAATCACACAACGTTAGTGGCAGAGCTAGTATCCAACTTGTGCTCTACTGTACTGCAAAGCCCAAAGCTCATTCCATTCTGCTATAACTTCTCCCTTGAGTTCAAAAACTCACAGGAGTTCTAGATTTTGTACACTCCATGATATTAATCAGGAACAATTTTAAATATTAACAATTCCCACCTCTTCATTCTGTTTCCAAAGGAAAATATACATCCTGCGAACTAATTATTATTCCAACATGAATTCCTCATTTGCAGCATCTCCTAGTGGGACTCAGGAACACCCCCTTGGGCATTATCCATCAGATACACCTTGCAGTCCAGCTTGCTTCTTCAGTTCTGACACCCAGTCGGGGCTGTCGTCTTCCTCAAAGTCCCTGTGAAAAAACAATTTGGATGATAAGCCTCTATTAGGGGCACAGTATTTGTTGATGGATTCAAAGCAGAACACCACCAGAACAATATTTAAGTTTCTGAGAAAAGAGATCCATAAAGCAATTGAACAGAGAAATAACTGTTAGTTCTTCCAAAAGATCACTTCTTTCATGTTTCCAAAATTTTTTTTTTCAGTGTACAATCCAGTATATTAAAAATAACTGGTCCAAGCTGAAAGGTTTGTGTAGGGCTCAGCTGGGAATTCTGTAACATGAGAACATATTACCCATCCCAGAAAAAAGATCAGGATATAAAAATTCATTGAGGATGAAAAGTAATGTAACAAGATCCTACTAAACCTGAAATTATTATGGTCAAAATTTATAGTTTAAATTAAACCACAGGTGCACACACCCCCACTCAAGCTCCCTAGGTATATCAAACGTACGTGTCCTCCTCCTCCAGCCCAGGCTTGAGTCGCTCTGGGTCCAAAATGACAGAATCCTGGCCTCCATCGACACTGTCTGATGCTTCTGTTTCTTCAGACAGGGGGCCTTTCAAGAAGTGTTCTGAACCTTCAGGGAATATTAACAGAAAGTATGCCCATTGAAACAGTATTTACTTATTTCATCCATTTCAACTAAAATTCTCTATAAGCTTGCTGGCTACTTAAAGATGATGCCATGCTCCATATTTCTTTTGCGGTATCTCCTCACATTACCCAGCATAATTTTTTTGGCACAAAACAGGCCCAGGAAGCATCAGTATGTGGATTAAATTTAAAAACCTCAGAAATTAAAATAAAAACCTTCAAATATAAGAACTTATATTAAGCCATTAAAAGTTATCTTTGAAAGTTGGATTACAGTTAATTTTTTTTTTCCTTTCGGCTTTCCCCTCCCCAGTTTTCACAATGGAGGGGAGGAAGGGTAGAGAATTAAAGGAAGACCACATACGTGCTTTTAAAGAATTTTGTAGGCAGTGATTACTTTTAGATTTTTTGCTTACAGAATAAAAACCTAATGCAAAAAGACAGGCTAAATCTTACAAAAGTCATTTGAAAATAGAACTATGATATATGTTTTAAACAGGGACTTTCCCAAAATGACAAAGGCTTCATCATTAGACCACACGCAAAATCCAGGATCTAAAACTGTTAAATTGAAATTTACAACCATTAATCTTCCTTAATATCTTTCTCTCCTCAGGGCTCCCATATTCTGTGTACGGCTCTATCAGAGTGCATATATCACAGAGCACTACAATTTTCTGTGTGCTGGGCTCCCAGGTAATGAACTCCTTCATCCTTCAGGGCAGGAATCGTGTTTTATTCTGTTTTTATCTTAATCTAATACACATTAGGCACTCAATAAATATTGACCAAAGAAACAAATGCAACTAAACCTGTTACAATAAATATAATTAAGACTTGCCATACCATTACATGCTCTACTTGGTATAATTTATCTTAAATCTTAACCTAGCCAGGTGGTTTAGTAACTAAATCATCAAAATTACACACAGATGCACATCCTTAATGTAGTCCATTGGCCTAGATTCCAAAGGTTATATAAAAGGTTATTTTATATTTTAGTAAAAATGTCTGTAGAAAAAGATATAAAAATCAAATCCTAATTGTTCACCCTTTTTGAGCTCTACTCAATATAACAGAATTCAAGTATACAACAAAAGAAATCTTGGAGTTGTCACTAAAGCAATGGCATATTTGCATGGTAAAAACAGGCTACTCTTAAAGGAAGTAGTAGTGTGATTATTAAAATAAGCAAACTAATGAGCAAATAGAAGTAAAGTAGCGCTATGGAAAATTTTAATTGTAGCTCAAGATTAGCTAGAAAAGATTCAAAAACACATAAAGGCGGGGTGCAGTGGCTCATGTCTGTAATCCCAGCACTTTGGGAGGATCGCTGAAGCTTAGGAGTTTGAGACCTGCCTGGGCAGCATAGCAAGACACCAACTCTACAAAATTTTTAAAAGTTATCCGGGTGATGATGGCATGCACCTATAGTCCCAGCTACTGAGGGAGGCTGAGGCAGAAGCATCACTGGAGCCCAGGAGTTCGAGGCTGCAGTAAGCTATGATCATGCTACTGCACTCCAGCTTGGGTGACGGAGTGAGATCCTGTCTCTCAAAAAAAAAAAAAGGAAAAAAGAAAAAAACACTGAAAAATACAATGCTATGAATTATTTTATAACTTTAAAATCAAAGGGTTTCTGGGAGGGGGAATGGGAATGGGGAGTTATTATTTAAGGGGGACAGAGTTTCAATTTTGGAAGATGAAAAGTTCTGCGGGTGGATGGTGGTTATGGCTACACAACAATGTGAATGTACTTAATGCCACCGAACTGTACATTTTAAAATGGTTAAAATGTTAAATTTTATGTTATATATATTTGCCACAACTAAAAAAAAAACCAAAGGATTTCCACGGTCACACAACAGACATGAATTACCTGGTCTATATATTGTGTATGTTTGAAATGCCAAGCTGAGATCAGCGTTCTTAAGGATGTCCAACAAGGTGTCAGGGGTCTCTCTGAGCCACTGCTTACGAGTATTATTTTCACTGTACTTTATTACAGAACCACCTAGTTGTAAAAAGATAAAAATTAGTGCCAAGTAAAAAAAGATTTTTCAGCATCTATCTTCCAGATCATATTTCAAGCAAAGTTAATTATATCTGGCCTTCATCTAAAATCTATTTCACTCACCTGTATGAGCAGTGCCCTGATGTATAATACCAAATATCCTTTAAAAACAATAAAGAAACAACCTCTAACATATAACTATTAGAAAACGTTCTATAATAAAATAATAGTATTCAATCTAACCACTAACCTCTATTGTCCTCTGTGGTTAAACTGGAGGTAAGTACGGATAAGTTTTCCAAAGCTGTAAGAGCTGTATTGGGTGTATCTTTCTCCCATTGTCGCCTCTGAGGGCTTGGTGAACTGGCTTTCCTCAGATGGACTGATTTATTACCTGATTTTTAAGTGTGAAAAAGGAATGCTAAGCATATTATTTTATTTATTCATCTATATCCACGCACATACTCTTAACAATAATATGGAAGTATTTCTTTTCTCTTTCAAACTCAGATCTAGCAACAACGTTCTTTCAAGTCTAAGTAGCAAAGGAAATGAAAATAAAATCCAAAATGAAAAGGTAAAATGAGTCATTAATTTTAAAAAAAACAATATGTATACAGTTACATATTACACATTGTATAAGAATGAACCCCTGAGGGATTTACATACACACACAGTATGCTATGTGTACACTACACCATATACTACTTTACCTAATGGCTCTAAATACCAGTATCTTTTGTTTTTTTTTGGTGTGTAAATATTCCAGTAACATTAAATAAATTACTGGCTAAGCAAACAAATATCTGCCTGTATACTTGCTTATGATAATTAAGACCTAGTAACATGAAAATTGGTTCCCTGACTCCCACCTAAGCAATGATCAGAATTTGAATAACTTACCTTTTTCTTCTCTGTTTACTCTCCTCAATGTACTTTCAGCCACGTTTTTATTAATGCTTTCTAAATCAGTATGGCTACATTTTCTACCTTGTTCTTCCTCTTGCTTTAAAAGAGATTAAAAGTACAGAGTCAATAATGCTTGAATTGCCACAGAAAAGGTTAACAAGTATGCACAGTCAGCTATTTTCATTTTAAATAAAAATTCATTAAAAACCATGAATAGTCATAGAACACCAAATACTTATATATTACATCATATAGACATGTATACTAACAAACATGCATACATATATATATTAACAATCACAAACCTACATACATGTAAATATATTATTAATTATAGCTATATATTAATACATTAACAGCCATTAATATCAATGATTACAAATATGAAGACGATATATAAAAATGACAGCAATAAATGACAGGTCTTTATTGAGGAAAAGAGTAATGGAAAATTTCATTATGGTTTGCTATACTGGGCTTTTCATGCTGTAATATCAAAATGAGCCATTTTCTAAAGTTGCTATATATGGTCAAAATGTTCCCCCTCAATTCAGTATTTTTTCAGATTATCAAAGCCCTTGATTTATTTCATGAAGTATAGTAACACTATGTAGTTTTTATTAAATCTGCATATATTTTCAGAAGGAATACAGATTTAGTACCTAGACAGCCCCAGGCACACTGGGGCCTTGGCTGGCACATTGAGTTTTCTTATTTTTATGTAGTGATTCTCAAACTTCTCTTCCCACACAATGAGGAGACACAGAAATCTCTGTCACTTAACAGTGGTGGCTCACTACAGCAGTGATTTCAAAGCCCTGAATCTTGGAGGAGCGGGGAGGGGCAGTTATGAAAAACCCCCAGGGGGTTGCGGCCTTCCCTCCCCACAGAGGAGCACTGCTCTCTGCTCCTGTAGCTCCGCCACCTTCCGTCTGGGCCGGCTCAGCTCCGCCTTCTTCCCAGCGCACCCTGCTGGCCGGCACGTGACTCTGCCTATCTCAAGTCCTCTGTTGTCAGACTGACTTTTTGGCCTTTTCTCCATTCTGTTTACATATCGTACCCTTTTCCTTTTGTGAACACACATCACTGTGTCCATTACAGGACAGCGAATTCAAACTATAGTGGTGGCTGCCTACGGCAGGGTTCGGCACCTTCTGCAAGGCGGCATAAGGAAGCTTTGCAGAGGGATGGAACTTCTATATCTTGACTGTGGCAGTGATTATATGGCTGCATAAATACAATTACCGAAATTCACCAAACTATGCTAAAAATGGGTAAATTTTATTGCATGTAAATTATACCTCAAAAAAGCTGGGGAAAAAAAAACACTCAGACATTATCATGAAAAGAAAAAAAAGTGCAGAGGCAGGATATACTCTATTTGTAGCAACGTTATGGTGGTATGTTGTTATTTATTTATAATCTAAGGTTCATTCAAACTAGTTACAAGTTTAATTATTGCACATTCCACGTATAGAGTCATCTGTTGTCAGTACATCTTTTCCTTTTTGAATTAAAATACTGAAAAAAAATCAATATTACATGAGTTGCTAAGGCGGGTGTGACATTAGTATTCACAACTTTATGGCACCTGCAGTGTAAAGGAGCATCACAGCTGCCCAGGGCTGGACAAGACGAACAAGACCTGAGTGCCAGGCTGAAAGATGGTCTGTGGGCTAACAGGGAGGCACTACGAGTTTTGAACAGAAAAATGTTAAGACCAAAATAGTCATGTAAATGTTATTAAGCCATAAAAATGAATGAAGTTCTGACACATGCTACAACATAGAGAAACCTTGCAGACATCAGCTAAGTGAAAGAAGCCAGACACAAATGGACAAATATTTTATGATTCCATTCAGATGAAATATCTGGAATAGGCAAATTCATAGAGACAGAAAGTAGATTAGAGGAGACCAGGGGCTGGGGTGGTGGAAATGGAGAGTTACTGTTTAACAGGTACAGAGTTTCTGTTTGGGGTGATAAAGTTTTAGAAACAGGCAATAGTGATGGTTGCATAATATTATGAATGTAATTAATGTGATTGAATTGGACACTTAAAAATCAGCTAAAATAGCACATTTTATGTTCCATATATTTTACCACAATAAAAAACAAACGAAAAGGCAGGCTGAAACAAGATATTCATGACTGAAAGCAGGACAAAGTTCTCTTGCATCCATATTAAAACCACTGATATCAATAATTAAAAATGAAAAAACACGCACAGTAAGCTGGGTGCCACACCTGCAGTCCCAGCTATTCAGGAGGCTGAGGTGGAAGGATGGCTTGAGCCCAGGCGTTTGAGACCTGCCTGGGTAATATAGCAAGACCTTAAAAAGCTTCTAAAAAAATAAAAAAACCCAAACATGATAAATGGTGATCTGAAGTGGCTCACCTGCAGTGCAAGACAACAGCTCCAGATCACTTCCCATGGTAACACTGGAGCAACAAGGCCACAGTCTTCCAGATATCTCACAGCACTTAAGGATACCCAGTACCCAATAGATAGATGTTTCATAAATTTAATTTTAAAGCACTTACCACCATGCTTGCTTCATTTCCCAAAGCTATCCTGATTTTGCTGGGGTGTGCTTAAAAAGAGAGAGATAGAGAAGGCAGAAAGAGAAAGCACTTAAAGACTCATCTTATAAAGTTCCTAACATGATCTGCATAAAACTTGACGGACAGGTGACATTTTTAAAGTCAAAGAGCCAAAGCTCTTTGCTGTCCTAAATTGGGATATCAAGCTGTAGTCACCCAGTAACATACCCGGCTGTTAAAAGAGGCTATTTCTGTTGTTTTATTCCCAATGTTAAAATCTGAAAGTTAAAAGGCATCTCTATTCACTTACGCCAACCTGTTTAAGCACTAAGTGGTAATCTACTCTGCAGACTTGAAGGCTGCTGTCCCCCTCGGTGCATGCTAGCGGAGTCTGCTTTTCCTGACAGCTGTCACAGCAAGTGGAATAGGCAGCCCCAACAAGTGAGCTGCTGATTCACTCACAGGGGACCAGGAGGAGGCAGCGGAGAACTCTGGCAACTGATCCCTTTGGCAGGGATGGCTCCTGCCTCAGTTTTCTCTGGCAGAGTCCTGCAGTTCATGTCCCTTATTCACTCAACATTTTTAAAAATTGCTATTGAAGATCTATGATGACAGGCACTGAGAATACAACAGTGAGCAAGTCAGAAATGACCCCTGCACTTCATTGTTCTGGTCTATCTATGGACTAAATTGGAGATGTCACCAGACACATGGTTCCAATACAGTGGCATTTCTCTAACTCGGGAGATTGGGTCTATTCCTCAATAGACTACTTTAGTCCTCTCTTTTTAGAAACTGTAAAACTAATTTTCCAAACTATCTTGAAACTTTTCTTAGTTCTTTTTCCTATTGCCCAGCGTTTTAAAACTAATTTCCCACTACGCTGGCATGTGAACAAAAGCTATAAAATATTAATAGTATCTAAAGTAAAATTAATGCCAAAGCAAATGGGTAGAACAAAGAAAAGTGGCTATCTCTTAAGTAATGGTGAAAAGCTTCAATTATAAGACTGAAGGGGTTATATCCTTCCAAAAATAACAGTTAAAAGTTAACTTTAAGAAAACAATAGAGTTTTCACAATGTTTCTTTTGTAGTATCTGAGTACAGCACTAAGATAAAGAGCACGAGACAATGGAGGTGTTGCACATGTCCCAACAGTGGGTGATTTTTACACTTCTTAGGTCTTCTCCCTCATTCTGTTCATATCTACCATCTTTGCTGGATTTCTTCAGAAGGAAGTCATTGACGACAAATGAAAAGGAATAAAAATAGCTTTGAAAAAAGTCAGAGATGACAACTTCCAAAGAGACAATAAATTAAGTTTGACATTTGCTCAGGATAGATCACAGCTATTATGTGAATGGTTCCCAACTTTTAAAAAAGCTCTGGCTTTTGTTTTTAATTAATAAAATTTATTTTTTTAGCACAGTTTTAGATTCACAGAAAAATGGATCAGAGAGTACAGAGATTCCCACATACCCCTGTCCCCCCGACACCACCTCCCCATCAACGCACTGCACCGTTACAATCAACAAGCCTACACGGACACATCACTATCACCCAAAGCCCACAGTTCACATTAGGAAAGGCTCTGGGTTTTTTTAAAGAATGATGGTTCTTCAGAAACCTGGTGATACATTTTTCCTGTAAGATCAGTGTTAGATTTTCATGGTTAGATTCCTAGGCCAGCCCACAGAAGCTGTCTACCTGACCCACAACAAGCCAGAGTAAATATGGTACTAACACTATGCAGAGAGCAATCGATCCACCACTAACGTGTCCAAACTAGGCTTTTTTTGTATCCCTGTTATTCCAGGGAAAAAGATAAAATTAAATAAAATTAAAAGATAAGATTCAGTATAAAATTATGTCTGGAGTAACAAAAAGAAAATTTTGATTTGAGGAGTATCTCTGATAATGATTTCAATAACTTGAAAATTAAATTTTTCTTTTCTGTTCTACTGTATTTTTAAGAGCACTTAACAATAAATAGTCTTTCCAACATTCTTACCCTTTTTGCTTGGTGTATTATGCTTAGTTTTTTTGGTTTCTTCTAATATCTGTTCACCATATTCTGTGATGATCTGAAATGTAAAGTTGAAAATTTAAAGACATGAAATACACTTTTCTATAGACATTGCCATAATGTCATTTAATCATCACCATTCCTCAACACAATCATATTTAAAGTTGAAAAATAAAAATGTCATTTAAAGAATACATATTGTTTAGACGGAGAGACAAACACAGTCATTTATTATGTCTAGAAAAAGGCCTGGAAGGATATGCAAACTGGAACCACGATAATACTTGGGGAACAGCATTGTGGGACAGAAAAGAGGACGGGGAGGAAGTTTTTACTTTTTAAGTTTTGAATACTCTTCTGCATCATTTGAATTTTTTTCTTTTTGGCAGGGGTGACAGGGTCTCACTCTGTTGCCCGGGCTGGAGTGCACTGGCGTCATCACAGTTCACTGCAACCTCAAAGTCCTTGGCTCAAGTGATCCTCCTGCCTCAGCCTCCTGAGTAGCTGGCATGCCAGGCATCCCCACCACGCCCGGCCCATCGTTTTGAGTACGTGTACCATGTAATTGTGTTTAAAAGATAACACACTATTTTACCATACACTTGAAAACCGTTCACAGCCGACCCAATGCCTATCGCACCTCAGGGGGTAAGCACTTCTGGACACGCTGAGCCATGCTGCGTCCAGAGAGGAGCGTCGTAGCTGAGGGGCGATGTGAAGGGTTCCGTTTAAACATCTGCTGGACTAGACACTGAAGCTCGTAGGAGTAATGCGATGGTAGTGGACTGATGGGCCCTTGACATATTTTCAGGATAAGATTTTTCCAACTATTTGCCTGAAACTGAAAAGTAAAAAATTTAATTTTAAAAGCGGATACAGGGAAAAAAAAAAAAAGATGGAAATCAGACACTACCAGCGGAACTGAATGCATACAAATTATTTTAATTTTATAAATGTGTCAGATACCTGGTCATTTTTCTTTCTAGAGGGATCCTTAAGATACTATTCTATAATTTTACAGTGGTTCAGGAGAAAGGCAACACATGAATAACAAAAAGCTGCCCCCTCTAGAGAAAGTCTTTCCCTCAATTCCTGCTTTGCGTGCTTTATTTGTCATAACCAATATTTTTGCAGATATATATTTTTAATATATTGTGAAAATCAAAGTAATACATACATATGGCTTTTTAAAAAGTCAAATGATAGTAACAGCCTCTAAAAAGCATAATATTCCTCTGCTCCATGCCTTCCCAGAAATCCTGGGCATGCTGCAAAGCAACACACACTTCAGACTGGTCCAGTCTGCTGCCAAATCCTTTTCACCACTCTTGTCATTAAAGTCAAGATTAAAGTTTCATAAGTAACTGAGCGGGATAATAGATGACAGACCGGAGTAACATTTTAAAAGTTTTCAATGTATAATAAACATATTGGAACTAACATTAGACTTCAGCCTTATAAGAACACGTTGGCCTTCTGCCTTGAAAGTATATTGCCCTACTAGTAAAAAATGCAAGTGAAGATATCAAAAAAGAAAGACCAACAAATAACAAAGGAAAAATTCAGGCAATGAAAAATAAGGTTGAATCTGCTTTGCCTCTGGCTCTTTAGCCATTATACTGATTTTCTACATTTCCTACAGGTTTGAGAATGACTTTTGCCTTCAAGCAGATGAAAGACAGTAGATCTTGTGCCAAATATTCAGGGCACTGTAGTCCTTAATACTTATTCTTGCTGGTAGAAACAGGAATGTGTATAGCAGTTACCAGGGGCTGTGGGGAGGGTACAATGGGGAGTAATTGTTTCATGGTTACAGAGTTTCTGTTTGGGGTGATAGAGAAGTTTAACAAATAGTAGTGATGGTTGCACAATATTGTGAATGTAATTAATGCCATAGAATTGTATACTTAAAAATTGTTAAAGTGGAAAATTTTATGTTATATATATATTTTATCAAAATATAATAAAAAAATTAAGAATATCAAAAAGAAGGAAGGAAGGAAGGAGGGAAAGAGGGAAGGAAGGAGGAAGGGCTGACAGGCAGGCAATACACAGCACAACAGAAACTAAACAATGGAAATTTCCTATTAGTATATGCTACAAAGGCGGCTCAAGGCAAAGATGATGGCAGTGGAAACATATGAAAACTTTTATAATGACTTCACCCTAGAGAAGCAAACTGCCAACTGGAATTTGGCACATTACTTAGGCCTTAGCCAGATATGACAAGCTGCCTTTTCCATTTTGCATGCCATACTTACTGGGTGCCTAAGGGTGCAGAGTTCGTACAGAATGCATCCCAAGGACCAGATGTCACTGGAAGCACAAAGAAGCAATGTAATAACAAATGGATCATGAGTTAACATGAAAATATATGGATTTTCTAATATGGAAAAATGAAAAATTATTCTACCTTTAATAAGAATAGATATCGCAAGTAATTCCTAGGTATTAAAACATACAGTAATTTTGGTCTAATACTTAGACACTTACTAAGAGTAATGTTCACAATAAACTCTCTGCTTCCCAACCCTCACCCCTCCGAATGAGGGTGGTTCAGATACCACTCCAGTAGCATTCGGGAATTCAATAGCAAGAGGGAATATTGCAGACTCAGATTATCACTGCTGGAAGGACTGTGGAAGACATTCAGTGCAGCTTCCACCCGGAATGCCCTGTGCACCCTCTGATTGCATCTCCTAACGGACAGCTCTGCACCTCACTCACAGTCTGTTCCCCGGCTGGACAGTTCTAAGGGATAGCATTCTTCTTTATCAAAAGCCAAAATGTGGCTGGGTGCAGTGGCTCACACCTATAATCCCAGTGCTTTGGGAGGCCAAGGTGGGAGGATTATTTAACGTCAGGAGTTCGAGACCAGCCTGGGTAAAACAGTGAGACCCCGTCTCTACAAAAAATTTTAAAAATAGCTGGGCCTGGTGGCACGTGCTTATAGTCCCAGCTACTCAGAAGGCTGAGGCAAGAGGACTGCTTGAGCCCAGGAGTTTAAGGCTACAGTGAGCTATGATGGCACCACCGCATACTCTAGCCCAGATGACAGAGCAAGACTCTGCCTGTTAAAAAAAAAAAAAAAAAAGGCAAAATGTGTCTCTGGGAACTCTGGGAACTCTCTCTACCCTCAGAGTTATCTCTGTGTTCCCAAACAATGAGATCAAGACTACTGACTCTTCCACAAAATAGCTCTTCAAAATCAGAAGAGTTTTATATTGGCCCTATACCCTACTCTATTTCCTCCATCATTCTCAACATCTACTAGTCAGCTTCCAGACATTGTCTTTTCTTTTTTTTTAGAGATGGAGTCTTGCTATGTTGCCTAGACTGAAGTGCAGTGGCTATTCACAGGCATGATCATTGCATACCACAGCCCTGAACTCCTGGGCTCAAGCAATCCTCCTGCCTTAGCCTCCCGAGTAGCTAGGACTACGGGCGCATGCTACCACGCTCAGCTAATTTTTCTTATTTTTTGTAGAAATAGGGTCTTGCTGTGTTGCCCAACTTGGTCTTGAACTCCTGGCCTTGAGCGATCCTCCCACCTTGGCCTCCCAAAGTGCTGGGATTACAGTGAGCCACCATGTCTAGCCTAATAACATTATTTAATATTTAGTCCATACTCAAATTTCCCCAATTGTCCCAATAAGTCCTTTATCCCCAGTTCAGTCAATTCTACTCTGAAAGCAATCTATTTAGATTTTCAAAAAACAAGTGACTAGAAAGTAATGAGATTCTACTTCTAGGAATCCATGCCAAGAATGTGATATAAAACAATGACATATTTATGCACAAAAGGTATGTTAATCAGAGCACTGTTTATGATACTGAAAACTGGAAATACACAGCCAAAACCAGAGGAATGATTAAGTAAATTTTGGAAGAGCCGTATGGTAAGGCAGCCATTAAAAATATTTAAGAAGAATTTAAATATATGGGAAATGAGTATGATACAAGTGAAAAAAACAGGAGATCAAAAGTATACAGACTACATCAACAGTTTTAGGGGGAAAAAGTGAATGGACGGGAAAAACATCCCATCAAAATGTTATTAGTAGTTGTGAAAAGTGGAAGATTTTCATTTCTTTTCTTACACATCTCTCTATTTCCAATCCTCCCCATCCACCCATCCACACAATGGGCACATATAACTTATATTCAGAAAAAATATGTTTTAAATCATAGGGTCTTCATACTAACTTCCTGCACCCAATTAACCTAGCAACCATCTAGCCATATAAATATTAACTCAATGACATAATCTATCAGTTCCCAAATGTTGGAAATCACCTGGTGATCTTGAAAAATTACTGATGCCAGCTTCCCATTCACTGACATTCTGATTTAATTGGTATGGATGCAACCCAGGCTCTGGGATTTTTAAAAAAGCAGGAGGAGCAAAGTTTGGGAACCAGTGATATAATACATATTGTCCCTAGAAATGACTAGTCTTTCTTTCAGCATTTACAATTAGCTGCTCTCAGCTCTGATTAAAACAGTTGGAAAACTATGATTTTCATCTAGAAGCCTAGGAATATAGATTCCATACTGCTTTCAATATATATTTTAAAAAACCAACATGCTCCATGTATCTAATTCAAAGTGGCACCAGACTCTAACATTGTTTGCAGGCTACACTGCCTGTCGCCAGTCACCTATGCACCAAATAAATACACCACTTACCTTTTATTGTTATAAGGCAGGTTTTCCCAAATTTCTGGAGGCACATAATAAGGTGTTCCCACATAGGTACAAGCAAATGCCATCGGACTAAAACCACAAAAAGGCAAAGAATGATTACAGAGCATTCCGAAAATGGACATTTTGATTACTGTCCCTACCACAGAGCAGAGATACATACTTGGAGAGAAGACGGGCAGAGCCAAAGTCTCCCAATTTTACTTTTCCATTTTGGGTGAGGAAGATATTCTGCATTGAAAAAGAAGAACTCAGATTATGTCTTCTGTCATTCAACTATGAGGCAGAGGTCTGCGGAGAAGCTGTCTTCCAAAGCCACTGATGATGGAGATTAAGGGTAGATAGACATGCTGACAGCTGAGTCCCTGAGTGGCGTGGCACCATGCCCTCTTGGCAGCTACATGTTCCCCTGTGTGGGAATTCAGGATGACTGTTTCGAAATCTAGCAAGCAAGTTTCAGGCTGTATCAGCAGACCCAATCACTTGGCAGGCCCAAGTGTCAACATATGGACTTTGTAAGTGGCCACTAAAAGAGCTGAGAACACATTAACATATACTGTCATGTACCACATAATGACATTTTGGTCGATGGCAGACTGTATATATGATGATGGTTGCGTAAGATTTTAATACTGTATTTTTACATACCTTTTCTACATTTAGATATGTTTAGCTACACAAATCCTTACCACTGTGTTACAACTGCCTGCAGTATTCAGTATAGTAACCTGCTGTACAGGTTTGTAGTCTCGGAGCAATAGGCTATACCCTACAGCCTAGGTGTGCAGTAGGCTATACCATCTAGGTTTGTGTAAGTACGCTAGATGTTCGCACAACGAAATTTCCTAATAACACATTTATGACAATGCATCCTCTGTCATTGACTGTACTACTACGAAGATTTCAATGACTTTTTCTCAAGTAATACCTTATTTGGTTAATATACATATTAAATCAAAGGGTACAAAGTTTCAGTTAGACAGAATAACTAAGTTCTAGAGATCTACTTTACAGTATGTTGACTATAGTTAATGTACGTTTTACTTGAAAATGGCTAAGAAAGTAGATCTTAAATGTTCTCACCACAAAAAATGGTGAGGTGATAAATATGTTAATTAGCTTGAGTTAATCATTTCACAATGTATATATATACCTCAAGATATCATGTTGTACACTGTAAACATACACAATTTATATTTGTCAATTATATCTTAATAAAGCTAAGGGAAAATATTTTTAAATTTAAAAGGTAGATAATATATAAGTAAATATTAGGCTGACAAATACTTCTAAACTAAATAAACACGTCCCCAAAGACGTAGAATAACACAGAAAAAAGACAATGAAATAGTCTTAGGTTTCTTTTTTAACACATTAACTGACACTAGTGTTGAGCCCGGAGCTTCGTGAGACAAAACCTGGGAAAACCCTGCGGCTGGTTCATGAAAACCTTACTTGTTGATGTCCTTATTGTTACAATTAATATTGACAATTTAATTCCAAAAACATGGATTAAATGAATAGAAGTCAATAAATTTCATTTTTCTATTTATGTTTACCTTTAAATTATACTTAAGCCTGACAAGTCAAGAAAAACACTTTACTCTTATGAACTATTTTTTAAGTTTTCATGTTACTTTTTACATTATTAATTCTCAAGTTTTTATATTACTTTTTAATTGAAAAAAACATAGAAAATAATAAAACATAACAAATTTTTCACTGAATTAGAAAGGATCGTTTTGTTTTTGAAGTTTTTATCCTGTTTCCGTAATAAAACACGGTGGCCCCAAGGAAAAAATTTTTTTTTCTAGTGTGGCAGTCAATGTGTTAAGTCTAAAAATGTATTCCACTCACCTTGGACTTGATATCTCTGTGTAGCACACGTTTCTTGTGAATGTGATTTACTCCAAGGCAGATTTGTGTAAACCAATTAAATATCTATAAGAAAAAAGTATGAAAAATTTGCAAAAATGCAAATAACGTCTTCATTTTAACCCAAAATTCCAAAAATCATCTCTAGGCCTTAGCTGACCAAGGTTTTATGTCAGTTCTGAGTACAGAACACCTGAAAATAATAGTTCAACTAAGATTCAGTGTTACCTACAGAAATTCAGAAGAGCTGTGGTTCCCATGTTCCATCATCTTACGTATGATCCAAATAGCAATTTATTTTAATAAAAGTTGCACTATATTTTTCTTATATTTAACTAAATAAAAGTATTTCTTAAATGCATATGTAAAGATAGCTCACTACTTAGAAATAAATATGCTACAGCTTTCCTAGTGTAATCATTATGTTGGGTTTTCACTGACTGTTTCAGAATATTCATATGGCAGTATTAAAAGACTTCACTGTATTACAAACAATCCTTTGAGGTCAGTAATTTTTGCTTATAAATCCCCAGTCAATAATACCCACAATTTCTAGGTAACTTGGGGGCCTACAATTAAATGTCAAACTGATTTTTTTTTCCATTTTTGCTATGGAGATTCATCCATTTGAAGCCAAAGTTGACTTCCTTCTATGGAGCCCATATTTTTAACAACACAAATTCTAAATGAAGAATACTGATTTACATTTATTGATTACACTTTCCTGATTTAGCTATAACCTAAATCAAACTAAGCCCCATTGGAGCTCTTTATCTAAATATTTTCCTTAGTCAATTCATTACAAAAATATTTAGTATGTGATTAAAAAGGTAGCAAGTCCTGAACTTAAGGGAACATTCTGAGCTTTAGAAGGAAAAAGATTGAGCGTAGGTACTTCTTAGAAAAAGAAATGGCAGGCTTCATTCTTCTGATAGTCTAGCAACACACAATAAAAATCTACCTGCCTCCTAAAATTTCAGCACAATAAAAATCAAAATTGTAAATATCTAGTACAAAATATGATGAGTAATACAATTTTGAAATTCTTCTAAGCATGGAAGAATTCCTTAATATTTTATAACCTGTATCAGTTTTACTTCCCAAAACCATTTCAGGTGGCTACATCCTGCAGACACTAAGCAGTTAATACTGATACAGGAATCAGTCATTTCTAACTAGTGTGTAAGGTAATCACAGATACCAATGCTTTTATTTTATGTTAAGTTTATGAGAAAATTTGCTTCTAAACCCCGAGGGGAACTATGTAAGTCAATCTCTTACCATATCTTCAGGAAATAACTTTCCTTTCTGCTGTTTAATCTTTTGCATCAGATCCCCTCCGTCACAATATTCCATCACAATGTATAGATGTCCTTCAGCTAAAACAGACATAAGACTCTTTAGGAAAGCAGTAGCGGCCATAAATCAAAATCAGAAATGCACATATTTGGGGAAATTCATATTTACCTTCAAATGATTCTTTAAAGGCAACAATATTGGGGTGTTTCATTTTGGCTAACAGAACAGCCTCCTTCCTAGAATTCTGTGTATCAGAGAAAGACTATGAAAAGATTTTAAATAAGCATAGATTTGATATTGCACTTAAAAACAGTTTTCTAATAATTATATTATTATATATGATAATATATAATACTTCAGTGTATGATACTTAGCGCTAGATACAGTTTTGTAACACTGCACTTTGACCCAACTTAAGTTTATCAAACTCCAGGAGAAAATACGTGGTGATTTTTCAACTATGGCTATATTTGGCATGCATAAGCTGACCCCTTCCTTGTATTTTTACGTTTTCTTTTCATTCTTTCCACATGCAGAATGTAAACTAGTTTTAATATGAGCCTCAGTATCATCTGACTTGGAGAGCCAGTATGCCATCAAAAACAGTATATTCTAAAAGAAAAAAAAGGGATCTTATGTTTTGACTGCCTGCATTTTATCAGTCCACTGGCCCAAATAAAAAAAG
Source organism: Indri indri (assembly GCA_004363605.1). Taxonomy (NCBI): domain Eukaryota; kingdom Metazoa; phylum Chordata; class Mammalia; order Primates; family Indriidae; genus Indri; species Indri indri. The sequence goes on along the minus strand of RJWJ010016941.1, from coordinate 13,724 downwards.
ACTATGCTGGTGTATTACTACATCAAAGATGCAAAAAGATGATATAAAAAGTAAGTTTCCCAAACTGTTTATCCCTAACTTACTCTACGAGGATGAAATTCTCAATGATTTATTTATCTTACAATGAAGAAATTGCCACTGATTATGCACCAGCATAAGCGTTCTCAGACCAGCAGAATCAGCACCTATTGGGAACTTGTTAAAAATACAAATTCACAGGGCCACCCAGACCTTCCCAATCAGATTCTTGAGGGTGGGCACAGCAATCTGTTGTCACAGACCCTCCAGATGATTATGATGCCCACTCAAGTTTCAGAATCACTGAACGAGTCCAGAATACATTGGGAAAAAAAGACCTACTACTCTGAGAATTTTATTAAAATGTGTTTTAAAAAAATTAATCAAAATATTAGTAAGCAGTCTCCATGACATGGATTCTGTCATAGGACAACTATGATACACGATAATAGTCTATGGAAAAATAAAACCTATGAACTTATCCACACAATAGATTCCTAACCTCAAAAGTTACCATTTTAGGTCTTTGTTCTTCATTTTATTTTTATGTTCCTTTTTCATTAATATTGCGCCTGATTTGCTTTTGGCAAAGATTTCTTACACTGTTGGGTACATAAAGAAGTATAAATTATTACCAATCACTCAGTGAGATAAAATAAACAGTAATCACCACGAAATTTTTCTCCCTTTGTTAATTACGATATCCTAAGAACCACATAAAATATATCAAGCCCTTGTAAAACTAATGAATAAAGTGATTATGTCTTGCATGAAGGAGAAATTCCATGTTAAACATCAAGAAGTTATTCTCTTACACAAACTACATGTACACTTTCAATGTAAGCGAATTTCTTTAGTAGTGACCTTAGGAAGCCTTATTTCTTTCATGGCAAACATCCGATTACTGCTTTCCTGCTGAACCAAAAGAGCTCTGCCAAAGGAGCCCTCCCCAATCACTCGCAGGACTACGTAGGCATCCATGCTGGGGCAGCCTCACAGCTGGGCTCCACTCACGCAGTCATCATGGGCTCTTCCACACTACATTCAAAAACAGAAACAACTGAGAAATAAATTTACTTTCAAAAGGAAGAATGAATTCAAAGTTGTGCAATTCATCATGACAAGACAACAGCAACTTATTCCTTTTGAAAGGGACCAGTGTATGCCACCCCAAAACATGCCACTTCAGTGTAAGAATTGTTTTGAGCTGAAAGCAATTTACTCTTTGCCCTCTCCCTTTCTGTCTAAATGTAGGGCACACATTTTCCTATGTAGAAGCAACAAATTTCCATTTGTAAATGTGTCTTCCTCTCCAGTACTAGAAAGAGAACAACTCGTATCAATGGGGAAGGCACCAAGTTGAGTCTGCATAACAAACTTTACTAAATAACTCTTATCTTGTTAGTTCCCACATATTTATCTTCCTACAATTTATCCTAGAAGCCCAACCTTCCCCCTCCCTAGTTCCTTCTCCATAATTTACCACTCTTTGTTAAAATGGTATACAAGCTCCCTGGTGTAACACTTCTTTACATTCATGCATACATAATAAACTTTTTCTCCTGTTAACCTGTCTTTTGTTTGTTTATTTTGCAGGGCTCCATGTACTGACCCTAAAAGGGTGGGAAAAAAAGTTTTTCTTCTCTTCAAGCTAGACTCTCAGCACCAACTCTGAGTCAGATGTTATAATCCTGAACAAATCTCTCACGGTCCCTGCCATTGTGGACGTCCCATGCAGAAATATCCATAATCCTCAACAGATGTAAGGTGGTGAGTCTTACAGAAAGATCTATGCTGGCCTGCAGCAGAAATATCCAGAGGAGTTAGGAAAATGATATTTAAGCTGAAGCCTAAAGATGAATGGAAGTTGACTAGGCAAAGAGGAGGGACACAGTGACCAAGGAAGAGGGAATCACATATTTAAGAACTAAAGAGATTGTGTTCAGTTCAAGACATTGGAAGAAGAATATAATAGGCTAATAAGGTAGACAGGGTCTTATCTTCAGATAATTTAAGTGGCTAGATTTTATCCTCAGGATAATTAATGGGCTGTGTCTGATGCAATATAAAATCATATTTGCATATTAGAAAAATCACTCACTCAAGCTGCAGATTGAATGGACCAGATAGATGGTGGAGGGGCAGGAAGCCAGATTAAGAGGCCGGTCAGGAGCCCCCACAATAGATAAGGCAGGAAAATAACGATGAAATGGAATAGGGTAGTGGAAATGGGGATGAAAAAATGGGAAGGAAATATGTAGTGACAGTTGACAAGCTGACAAGATTCTTGGTGATACATTTATGCAGGACAAACAGGGAGAAGGAGACAAGGTTGACTCCCAGGTTTCTGGCATGAACTGGATGTATGGTGACACCATTCGTGAGAGGAAAGGCACAATGATTGCTATGTTTGGTTTTCTGTTTGTCAGTGAGCTATGGCTGCACCCCTGTACTCCAGCCTGGGCAACAGAGCAAGACCCTATCTCTAAATGAATGAATGAATGAATGAATAAATAAAGTTCCTAACACTTTGCTTGGTACACAGAACGTCCTGAATAAGTGGCAGCTATTATTATTATTAAACCTTAGAAAGGTGATGCATTTTTTTAATTACAGGAAAAAACACTATAATGAATACTTGAGTTTTCAAAAAGCTTACCTACAGTGTTTCTTATTTTTCTTTAAAAATCACACCACAAATAATTACAAGGCAGAGAAAGCATGACAGGTAAAGCAAAAGACACAAACTAAACCTTATAATACAATGAACTATAAAATTTCCAGTTTGTACTCCCGCTTATCATAGAATTACCAGGAAATCCTAGAAATAATTTCTTCCATATAACCAAATCAGATGCACTGTCTTAAAAAACAATTCTTTTCAAGAACATTTAGATCTTAGAGTGTGTTTAGGCACGTGAAAGAAGTCTTTTACCACTATTCTAACTGACCCCTGGTATTACACGACTTAACAAGGAAGCCAAGTTTTCCCACGTTTCTGCTCTTTGTTTCTGCAGGGCCGAATAATAGAATAATATGCAACGGAGAGTAACTGAAAAGCAAGAGCAACCAGACTTTTCTTAGCCGAAAACCACATTTGGTCCTGTCTGCCCTTTCTCAGTGTTACACCCATAAGACCATCACAAGACCTGAATATGATCTGAATGTGTCAAGTGTATCTATTGGTCTCTTCGCATGTCTATAGCAAAAAAAAAAACCCCAAACCAAAACAAAGCAAAAAATCCTCATAAAGTGGTTTGCAAATGCCCAGAAGTGGGATCACCGGTGAGACAGGGTAAGCTTAGCAAGTGAACGCGCAGTAACCGCGCTAGCGGGGAGACTAGTCACCCCGTTCACCCGCGACCAAATCTTTATTCCCGGAAACCACCGCCCGGCCCCCAGGGAGGCGTCTGGCCCCGACCCGCGCCCTGAGCCCCGCGGGCTACGGGGGTTCGGCGGCCTAGACGGCTGGGCGGAGCCGGAGCGCGCGTCTGCCACTCGAGCCCGCTAGGCTTAGGGACCCCCAGCTCCCCAGGCCCCACGCCGCGACCACCTGCCGCGTTCCTTCCTCCAGAGGAGCCGCTCACCCGCGTCCCTGGCGACCCGCGTCGACTCCCCGCCCCGCCACTGGAGGCTTCCACGGAGCGCGCTGGGCCGGTTGTCTCTCTGGTTACGGTAAAGGAAGCCGCCTGGGTCTGGCGGGAGGCGCTGTTCTCGGAGTAGCCGGGCCAAGGAAGAGCACGTTTTAAAGCTGTTGCTCCACGTTGTTTTGGAACAATGCTAATAATATTGAGGGAAAGTGCCCCCCTCCTCGCCCAGCAGCATGAGTTCTGCCTTCAGTTCAAGCAAACAGACTATGCAGGTAAATTTTACGGGCGCAGCACTTGCCAACCGTGTGACTTTGGGTAAGTGTGGAGGGCAGAGTAATGCTTTCCCATCTCCACTCTCCAAGGTGGCCACGTCCTGCTCCCTGGAACCTGTGCATTTGTTCCCTCACGTGGCGAAAGGGAATTAAGGTTGCAGATGGCATTCGGGTTGCTGATCAGCTGACTTTCAAATAGGGAGATGAGCCGGGCGCGGTGGCTCACGCCTGTAATCCTAGCACTCTGGGAGGCTGAGGCCGGCGGATTGTTTGAGCTCAGGAGTTCGAGACCAGCCTGAGCAAGAGCAAGACCCCGTCTCTACTAAAAAAAAAAATAGAAAGAAATTATCTGGACAACTAAAAATATATAGAAAAAATTAGCTGGGCATGGTGGCGCATGCTTGTAGTCCCAGCTACTCGGGAGGCTGAGGCAGTAGGATCGCTTGAGCCCAGAAGTTTGAGGTTGCTCTGAGTTAGGCTGACGCCACGGCACTCTAGCCAGGGCAACAGAGTGAGACTCTGTCTCAAAAAAAAAAATAGGGAGATGATGTTGGATTATCTATCTGGGTGAGCTCAGTGTAATCACGAGGATCCTGTGAAGTGGAAGATGGGCCAGAGAGGAGGTCGGAGTCAGAGGGAGATTTGAAGATGGAGGAAGGGACCCCAAGAAGCTGGAAAAGGAAAGGAAACAAATTGCCCCCTTAGAGCTTCCCGAAGAAACCAAGTCCGGTTGACACCTTGATTTTAACCCAGTGTGATCTACTATGGATTTCTGACTTTCAGAACTTTGTGGTAATAAATTTATGTTGTTTTAAGCCACTACGTTTGTGATAGTTTGTGACACCAGCAATAGGAAACTAATATAGCAAAGTAACTAAACTTCTCTATGTAAAAATACAGTACCTCCCTTATAGGATTATTGTGAACATATCTAGTCATATTTTACTTTAAGTGCTGAATGTGTTCACTATAACAAATGTCAACCAGAGAGTCACAGAGACTGAAATCCAAGTAAAGAGGTTTATTAGTGGTCTCAGAATTGCAAGTCGAGGAGCACTGATTTCAGAAGCATATGAAGTTGTGTCCTGACCAGCTATTTTGGGGTAGGGTTTTTAAAGGAAATAAAGGGAAGTTAGTACTCATTAGCTCATTCATGACCTACTATTTTGCTTGGTGGTAAAGGGTTATCATATCAGTTCATTGGTTTCTAAGCAAAAGTCCCTGATTCAGGAATTTGGAAAAAGCTCAATACTCACCATAAAGTCCTTTTCATAAGAGGCAGCAATTTTGTCTGCAGCATCAGCAAGCCATTGTGCAGTCAGGCAGTTGCAAAAGTGCAACTTAATTCCCTTTCGCCACGTGAGGGAACAAATGCACAGGTTCCAGGGAGCAGGACGTGGCCACCTTGGAGAGTGGAGATGGGAAAGCATTACTCTGCCCTCCACACTTACCCACAACTGGCCTTGCTCTGGTCAGCTGGTTGGCTTTCTTCCACTGGCTCTGTAGTGTGGTGATAACAGTAGGGACTCTGGAGTATAATGTTACAAATGGTCAACATTTGCAACATCTGCACTCAATAAAAAAAAAACACTGCTTTTAAGTGGAAACAAACAAGAGCAAAAACTACTACACAGGCCTGTACCCAGGATGCTGCTATAGCTTGCATTCCTGTGGACTACTGCTCCTGAGAATTGAGCAATGGGCACAGATTTCAATCACCTTAAGTTAGTAACACCATCAGAGAAGAAGGTGACAAAGGTGCCCAACTCTTTTTTTCCCACCCAATGTTGACAGTCATGAAAAGGATTCCTCCCTTTGCCCCATCAATGTATTAGTTTGCTAGGCTGCCGTAGCAAAGTACTACAAACTGGTTGGCTTAAACAAACAAATTTATTGTCTCACAGTTCTGGAGGCTAGAAGTCCAAAATAAAGGTGTTCACAATGTTGATTCCTTCTGAGGGCTGGGGGAGAAAGATCTGTTCCAGGCCTCTTTCCTTGACTTGTATGTGGCCACCTTCTCCCTCTGTCTCTTCATATTGTTTCCTTCCTAGGTGCTGTCCCTGAGTCTAAGTTTCCCCTTTTTATGAGGACACCAGTCATATCAGATTGGCGGCACACCCTAATCCTCATCTTAACTAATTACATCTACAACAACCCTGTTTCCAAATAAGATCACATTGTGAGGTACTGCACATCAGGACTCCAGCATATCTTTGGGGTGGGGGGTAGACAATTCAACCCATACCGCAGCAAGCATAGACTGGTGAGGGTTAGGGAGAGGGAACAGTGAGAGGAGGTCTGGCGCCTTTTCTATGCAGCTGTTGCCAAGCTGTGGATACCCAGCCAGGGGAGCTTCTAAACTGGGTAATAGCCAGAAATAACAAAATGCTCTTATTGTAGACAGCACATACGAATTACAAAGGGTTGGGTACTATTTTAAATGAATTAAATGTAAAGTGCTTAGATTAGGACCAGATAAGCGATAGCTATTAACTCATTTAAACCTCAAAACAACCCTAAAAGTAGGTACAATTATTACCTCTGAAACACAGAGAGGTTAAGTTATATGCCTCAGGACCCACCGCCAGTAAGTGGTAGAACCAGAATTAGAATCCAGGTAGTATGATTTTGGAGTCTAGCTCATAACTATGACACTGCAGCAAGGTCAGAAAGAGAGATATTGTAGCCATAAGCAGTGCTTATGCTCGAAGCTGACAGTTACGATGTCTGAAGAGGACTCACTGGATTTAGCAACGTGGTGGTCATGATGTATTGGGGAGAAACCAGACTACAGTGGTTGAGGTGGGATGGTCAGAGGTGGCAAGGAGTGTAGGATACTTTTAAGAAACTTAGCCACAAAAGGAAGAAAAGAGAGTGATGACTGGGTAGAGGGAATCACAAGATTATGAGAGTATTTTATGAACAGGGAAATTGTAGGTATGATTTTTTATGTTGAGGGATAATAAACCAGTGGAAAGAGAGGAAGTGTGAAAATACTAGAGGCAGAGGGAACAAGAAATGTCTAGGTGGGACTGAAGGGATAGTTTTTGGAGCCCAGTGAAACAAGTAGCCTTGGACTAGATGAGGGACAGACACATTTGCTTCTGAGAAAGGAGGAGGAGATGAGGATGTGTATGGATGAAGATAATATTATAGAAGGAAAGGAATTTTGAGAGCCTCAATTTGTTCTATAAAATAGAAAATTAAGTCATCTTGCCAGGTGCGGTGGCTCATGCCTGTAATCCCAGCACTTTGGGAGGCTGAGGTGGATCACTTGAGACCAAGAGTTGGAGGTTGCAGTGAGCTATGATCACACCATTGCACTCTGGCCAGGGTGACAGAGTGAGACCCTGTCTCAAAAAAAAAAAAAGAAAGAAAAAGAAAATTAGGTCATCTGTAGAGAGGGTGTTGGGGCAGAAATCTTGAGGAGAATTTAGTTCTTAGTTGAATTTTTATGTTTATTAGTCACATACAATCAAATTCTGAGTAGTGAAGTTTTGGTTATTATTGTCACAATATGAGAGGAAGCTCAGGTGGACAAAGTCTATTGAGCTGCTTGGAGGTGATGCCAATGGGTACTGTGTCAACATCTGTAGCAGTGAGAGATTTGGATAAATCCAAAACTGAGATTATGGAGATAAGAAAAACAGAAGTATGCTGATATGAGAGAGTTTAATGGTGCTGATACAAGGATGGTTGAAGTGACACCCTTGGTATCTAGGCTGAATATCCCTGTGAAGGAGGTGAAGTCTAGACTGGCACCAACCCACATGTAGCCACTTGACATGTGTGGCCATTGAGCACTTAAGAAGTGGTTAATGTGAATAGGGATGTGCTATAAATGTAAAATACACACAAGATTTCAAAAACTTCATGCAAAAAAATTAATGTAAAATATCTCATTGATAAAATTTTTTACATTAATTACACACGGAAAAGATGTTTTGGATATATTGGGTTAAATAAAATATATTATGAAAATTAATTGTACATATTTCCTTCTACTTTTCAAACCATAGCTACTAGAATATTTTAAATTACATAAGTAGCTTATAATATATTTCTGTTTCTAGTGCTGGCCTGGAAGTTCACAATGGGGAAAGGGAAACATTTGAGGAACTAGAGATCTGAAAGAACTACAGGTTAAAGAACAAGTACACACAGGGCAAGGGAGAATAGTTGGGAAGAGAACAAGACCATAAAGTCTTACGATTTCACACGTGGATGGTTCTTGGCAATGTCAAAGTCCATGTTGTGGCCTAGGAATCAGTTGCTGAAGTAGGAGGCAAAGTCCATGGGACCGAGCATGCAGGAGAGACAGAGAACTCAACTCATTGGAGCTGAAAACTCCTTCTCACTCCCTACCTCCCCACAATGGTTGGAGTTGTATATTCTATTTTTATTCTTTAAGTGGTTTTACCTTTTATCTTTTTAAAGGTAAAGTTATACTTTTTGACGTACAATTTACATACAGTTCACCCGTTTTAATTGTATACTTTGATGAGTTTTGGCATATGGCCATGTAACCACTGTCAAGATACAGAGCATTTCCATTACTCCAAAAAGTTCCCTTATGTACTTTTGCAGTCACTCCCCTCCCCCAACCCTTTGCCCCATATAACCACTGACATGCTTTGTTAATGTAATTTTATCTTTTCTAGAATTTCATACAAATGGAATTGTCGATGGAAAAACCCAAACTCTGTAAAATAATTTAGAAAGGTTTATTCTGAACCTAATGCATGTGACTGTGGCCCAGGGACCAAGCTCTCAAGAGGTCTTGAGAAAATGAGCCCAAGGTGGCCAGGTTACAGTTTGGTTTTATATATTCATGGAGACAGGAATTACTGGTAAAACCATAAATCAATACATGGAAGGTATACATTGGTTCGGCCCCAAAAGGCAGGACTTCCCAAAGCAGGGGCTTCTAAGTCATAGGTGGATTTTAGAGATTCTTTAGTTGGCAATTGGTTGAAAGAGTTAAGCTTTGTCTAAAGGGGAGTCAGGAGAAGGGAATGCTTGTATTAAGATAGGGGTCTGCTAGAATGCTTGAGGTAAGATAAAGTGATCTGTCATATGATGCTATACCAGAATCAGGTTGGAAAGTAAATCACATTATACCAGGTTAATAAAATCCATTCAGTGAGATTTTATTGTTTGTAGGCATGATTCACCAGGCCTCTTAGATAGGAATCTGGGCAAAAGAAAAAAGGTCAGAGTTCAGCCTTCAGAATCATATGGTATGTAAATTTTTGTCTGGCTTCTTTCACTTAGTGTGTCTTTGATGTTCCTCTATATCGTTATATATGTATATATATTTTTTTTTTCTTTTTTTTTTTTTGAGACAGCGTCTCACTTTCTCGCCTAGGCTAGAGTGCTGTGGCATCAGCCTAGCTCACAACAACCTCAAACTCCTGGGCTCAAGCGATCCTCCTGCCTCAGCCTCCCAGGTAGCTGGGACTACAGGCACGTGCCACCATGCCCGGCTAATTTTTTCTATTTTTAGTTGTTTGGCTAATTTCTTTCTATTTTTAGTAGAGATGGGGGTCTCGCTGTTGCTCAGGCTGGTCTGGAACTCAAGCTCAAGCAATCCTCCTGCCTCGGCCTCCCAGAGTGATAGGATTACAGGCGTGAGCCACTGTGTCCAGCCAATATCATTATATTTATCAGTAGTTTGTTTCATTGCTTTCCATTGTGTGGATATTGTCAGGTCTGGTCGACAGACATACAAAGCCTCAGATGTAGCATAATGATGTTTTTTTTGAGCATCTGGGTGCAGCTGGGTGGAGGCAAAAAAGCATCCACACCAAGGGAGGGAAAAGCTTTGGGTTTTATAGAGGGTTTTTCCAGAGAGAGTGAACAACACCTGTAGAAGTAAGGGAGGGAAATAACTTTCTCCTTATCAGGGAGGATAGAAATGCCGGCGTCACTGTAGCTATCTGTAGTCCTGTAACTGTCTGTGGTTAAAATTAAATTTATAACTCGGACTCTCCAGACTCCTACGACTTTTGTTTCACAGACTTTATAATACTTGTCAGGTTCCCACCCGAAACAAACCTAACAGATGTACAACACGATTTTTTTTTTTTATTTACCAGTTGATAGACTTTTGAGTTGTTTCCTGCTTTTGGTTAATATGAATGATGCTGTTATGAACATTTGAGTACGATCTTCGGGAGAACATATTTTCATTTCTCCTAGATACTTAAGAATCAAATTGCTGGGTATTGACCTCACATTTTGTTTTCAATATTTAAAACTCCAGTACTTAATAGATGAAATTAAACACAAATTTTTATATCCTTCTCCCAAATATAGCAAAAACATTAGTAAGATCTTTAATTCTTTACTGTCCTTTGTCTTTGCCACCTATCCTGAGATCAAGGGAGGGAGGGGTCATTCCATATAACTGCTTTGTAGTCTACAATTATGTAGACTTCCTTGTGTTTTTTAAATTTTGATTTGGTGTATGTGGCTAACACTTCTTAAATCTTAGATTTACTTTTCATTTCACTGGACTAACACATTTAGGAACACTTCCAGATAAATTCATGAGCAGTAAACTGAATCCTTCCTTGTTTGAAAATGTCATTTTTGCCTTTAAACTTGAATGATAGCTTGAGCATAGAAGTCTAAGCTCACCATCCATTTTTCTTACAAAAATTTGAAGATCTCAGCTGCCACAATTGGTCTGGCCCCTGAACGAATGTCTTGCACTTGTACCCACAGAGGTGGACCTAGTCCTGTTGCTACTACCTGCTGGTAAAGTCTGTGGGCTTTATCATGCCCTTCAATATTAAAGATTCTTTATAAATGGGTCTTGCTTAAGAAAGCTCTCCCTGTCCTAAGGATAAAAATGTATTTTACATTACCTTCCAATAATACTTATCTATTTATCCTGCCTGGAATTTATTTTTGTAAGTGGTGTGAGGCAGGGACTTCCTTTTTCCCAAAATGGACAGCCTAGTGACTCACAGACATTCTTTCCTCCACTATTTTGAAACATATTTTTTGCTAAATTCTCATGCAGTCATAGTATTACATTGATTTATATTAATGAAAAGTAGGCCAAGATTTAGTAAATTAGAAAAAAAAGCATTACAGAACCATACATGAAGTATGGTGGTATTTATATCCAACAAAGCAAAGTAAGTTTATACACACAGGTATACTAAGATGGTTTGTGTATATATGTTAAATATACAGAAAAAAATTGGAAGGTTACCACATTAATATTCCATCTAAGAAGGGTAGTGGTTGGAATAAGACTTTTGCTTTGTCTGTATTTCAATTTAACCACAATAGTTTGGATAATGTACAACTGATAGGCTGTAGAAAACCCCAGGCAAGAGTCTCTCTGCTTTTCCCTGGGTACCTGCTTCATTGTTCCATTGGGGTCTTTGTTCTCCAACCCTCGTATGGTCACCCAGTGCCTCATATTTACATACTGCAGGTCTAACTACCTATAAAAAAAAGGCTTTCTCTGTCTTGATTACAAATTCTAGTGGAAAGGTCTCTGACGTGTCCAGCTTGGGTCAGGTGGCCATTCCTGGCAAATCAACCCCAGAGGCAGGTAGATAACATGATGGAAAATGACTATAGGAAGGGATTATATCCATTTTACTCTTCGGAAAGATGAGGGTCGGTCGGCTAAGTAACTTCTCCAAGGTCAACAACTTTTTTTTTTTGAGACAGAGTCTCACTCTTGCCTGGGGCGAGTGCCGTGGCGTCAGCCTAGCTCACAGCAACCTCAAACTCCTGGGCTCAAGCAATCCTACTGTCTCAGCCTCCCGAGTAGCTGGGACCACAGGCATGCGCCACCATGCCCGGCTAATTTTTTCTGTATGTATTTTTAGCTGTCCAATTAATTTCTTTCTATTTTTGGTAGAGACGGGGTCTCGCTCTTGCTCAGGCTGGTCTCGAACTCCTGAGCTCTGAACGATCTGCCCGCCTCGGCCTCCCAGAGTGCTAGGATTACAGGCGTGAGCCACCACGCCCGGCCTATCAACAACTTTTAAGGAAAGGGAAGAAATTGAGATTTTGGAACACTGGTCCATCTGACACTCATGCACAATACCACATCTTGAGATATTTAGCTTGGAACAAACCTAGGTCAGAGAGACATGATAGCTGTTCTTAAGGATCTAAAAAGGAGTTAGACCTTTGGCTATAAATGGGGGCATTTAGAGACAGATTTTCCCTCAGTTAAGGGGCGGGGTAGGGGAGGGAAGCCACTCTAAAAAACTTGTCCAAACATAAAAGTTAGTATCTTGAGTTCTCTTTCACTGAGGTATTTCCAACTATGCTATACAGACAAATGAATTATGTGGTATAGATATTAAAAAGATGAGCGTGTATGACAGCTTGAACTTTATTTCAAAATAACATATTTTGGGTTATTCATCATACAAAGTATGAAAAAACTAAAGAACATAGTTATTTCTGTTAAAGTGAAAAAAGTTGTGTAACTTTTTAGGTAAGTAGATTGATGATCGTTTTTTAAGAGGAAATGTACCAGTAAGCACATACTTAATTCATGTGTCAAAAACCCCAAGTCAAATCTTACTACAATGTATTTCAAAAGCAAAGCTCAAATTCATTCACTGTGGTTCAACTGCATTTCATAAAATCTTTGTTGAAATAAACATCACTGGGACATCATTATACAGACATTTTTATTATACAGCGTTAGGTACACAGTTAAAAAACAATAAAAATCCTACTCTCTAGAACATGAGACAATAAATAGAAGAGATATTACACAAATGAAATGAACATAAATGAGACTATGTATGTGATGCTCAATCACATTCATATTACATAGTTTCTAAACTCATCTTTTACACTTAAAAATCACTTATTTGAAACTGTAGAGTTGATAGAGGAAGTATGCCATTTAAATATTAGTTTGGGGCCTTATAAAACAATATTATTGGTGGTATTTATGAGTGGGGAGAAGAAAACTATTTACTGTATGTAACTATTATGTTTCAGGGGACATAATTTAACAGTGATGTTTTATATTAATGGGGAAGAAAGCAAGTGTAAGTACTGGTTATTTTAGAAATGTTACCAACTAGAATGATATTTATTAAATATTATATTCCTTCCCTGACTCCATTCTAATAGTTTTATAAACTATCAAATGAAGCTTTGGAAGTTAAAATTTTTAAATTTTACATAGTCAAGTTACAAAAGGAATTCAGATTAATGTTTTGAATATCCACTGAATTTGGCACCTTTTCTTTCTTACACAAAGTACCTTTTCTTAGAAATGGCATATGTAGTTAACTGTCCTTCTTGGTGGCCTCAGGTACAATCAAAAGAAAGAGGCGAAGAGACCACAGGTACAGACTCACTATCATTGATGAAAAGTGACAGTGAAGACCCAGAGGCAGTCCAAGGGACACAGGCACAACAGTCTGGGTTGTGCACAACTCCTGCTATAAAATGAATGTTAGTAAAGGAGCTCACTGCCATGAATACTTAGGATCCGTAGGTAATTGGTCAACTCCAGATATTAGGGAAATACAAAGCTACACAAAACATCCCAGGAATAATAAAAACCCCATTCCTTATCAGACCTTTATTTCTCTTCTGTTGTTTCAGTCTCGGAGTACATCCGGCACAGTGCTACATTAGGGCGGCAAACGAAAGCATCGGTTTCACTTCCCAACTCTGTTAACTGTTCCAATGAAGACACACAAGGATAATGGTCTTTTAACATATCTGGCAATTGAGAAGTTTTTTCTTGAAGACGTCGAGAACGTCTCACTGGTGTTAAGAACTTCAGCTCTTTAAATGTTGAATTTGTTTCGTCGTATTGCACCTTCTTTTTTACACT